>CAAKHG010001617.1:2621-15387 GCA_901007715.1 Dactylopterus volitans
AAAAAAACGGGCCCCCCCCCCCCCCCCCCCAAAAAAAAAAAAAAAAAAAAAACCCACCCACCTCCCAACCCCCCCGGCCTCTCATGAGCAGCCAAAAGCCAACATGTGAACTCTATAATCAAGTCTTACAAAGAGGCAGCCAGCCACATGTTTCTCGGATAAGATGACTTTTATTTCATTTAGCTTTATGCATTTGTATATTGATTTACTGGTACGTTTGGATGCCTTCTAGTGTGCCACTATCACATTGACATTTTCATTGCTGTGCCTGCATGTATTTTTTAAGTGATTAAGAAAACACAATGTGCATGGAAAACTACTGGAAGTGGTTCTGGATGCCATGTTTCATGTTCTTGTTCTCAGACAACTGAAGACTGTCAGAACCGCCACAGTCAGGCTGGATGTTCTAACACCTGAATGCAGATACCTTCCACAAACACAGTTTCCACTGACCTCACACCCGTGTTACATGTCAGGAGCACATGAGTCGCTTTCTTAGAAGGGCTAAAGGTGGCTGACATCACTGCAGTCACCTGGTTTAATGTACAGTTGAGGTGAGCATGTGCAGACATTCATGGTTTCAGAATATCACCCATTTAAACTTTATTCGCGACCCAGGGGCGTACTCGATTCCTGAATTAGAGGATCTGGATGATCTGACTGATGAGACTCTGGTTTTTGCCGGCAGATCAAGAAGTACTTTGAGCTGGAGCCTTTGGCCAGAGGGAAGCGCTGGATCCTGGACGGCAGCACCACCGACAACCTGGACGCCGTGAAGGAGAGCTTCGCTCAGTTCATCAGCCTGCTGGAAGACAAAGACACGGAGCCCGCAAGGATATGATGCTAACGCTGCTAATACAAAGAGACATTAGCAGCTGACAAATGAGGAATCGCAGCTTCCTGCTGGCGCTCATGCACGCACACATGCACACACACACGCACACGCACACACGCACACACACACACATGCACACACGCATGCACGCACACAAGCACACACGGCGGATGTGTCATGTATGTTATCCTCCCTTCACTGCACTCTCATTTTTTCAAATGGGAGCAGTCGGTGGCTTCAGCGCCGCCATCAAACCCGTAAGTCTGTCATGTAAAGAAAATCAACAACTTTGAGAAACCTTGTTTACTGCCGTCTGTGCCACTGTAATAAAAGCAGCGGCATTTGGGACGTATGGCGTTCCTTCAGCCATGATTGGACGCCCACACACGCACGCGCACACACGCACACACACAAAGACACAGACGCACGCACGCACACACACACACACAGGGTGGAGCCCAGGTTGTCTGTAGATGTTTCAGTTGTCCACTAATTACTTTCCAGGGTGTGTGAGTGATGGCGTCTCCACTGAGATCCACTGTAAGCGCGTCCCCTGCGACTGCCGTGAGGCTGTGATGGAGCCTTCTGTCATGTACGCTAGTTACATATCGGTGTGACGCACCACCTCTCAATATCTAACCTGAATATCGTCGTATCTAATGGAGTTTTTTGTACAGTACGTACACACAAGCGTAAAACTGTTCCCTCGTGTGTGGCCATACAGAACTTAGCGTGTGACTGAGCGCACGCACACCAACGCTTCTATGGATCCGTGTGGTAGCTGTGTATGTTCAATCTCATAGAGCTGCATTCAGTTGACAGATTTTTTTATACATCTATGACCAAAAGAAGACGAGAAAAGGCAAAGAGAGAAATGTGATGGATCAGTTTAATTTCGGTGTTTTAGCAAAAGTCCTTTTTCTACATTTTTACTTTAGATTGTTTTTTAATTTGGCATAATCCCTCTCGGCTTTGGCTCCAGACTGCAGCCTCCCATCAGGGTGGAATACAAACTCTATCAATCAGCCACAGCAACAGCTGCATCTGACACGTCCCTGTCTGACACCCGAATGCCTTCCAACTGTCTGTGAAGACCCCTCCCCGTCTGCTGTTTATCGCAGGCCCCGCCCCCTTCATCGCCAAAATGTGCTTCAGTAACGGAAGGATGAGCACTCGCCCTCCTGAGTGCTTTTCTTAGCGTTTGTGGTTGTTTCGATCGCGTTTTTGGAGAAACGGCCGTGTTTGTCCAACAGAGGGCTTCTGCGTCATCTGTGTCGAATGAACCGTCTTAAAGGACCAGCGATCCGGCGCCGCACTCGCACCTCCCCTGAAACTTAGGTTTTAAATCATTGCTCTTCTTATTTTTACGTTCCTTTGTTTTGTTTGTTTTTCAATCATGAGTTTTGTCTACAGCAATTAAAATGTTAAAAAAAAAATGTCTGAGTTGTCAATTAATCTTTTGATGACTTTTACATGATATAATGTTGTAGTAAAATATTTTAACTTACACCTCACCCTGCGTGCCAGCGAGTGTGTCCGTGTGGGTCGTCTCTGTATTCTTCGTTTAGCGAATAACCCTTTGGTGGTGTTTCATTTGTTTTATGTGAATACTCACTCTCCTTATTTCAAAGTCAAATGTCAGATGCACTGAAGGTTCACAAACCCTTCTGGAAACATTTTCTTCAGTTTCGCTGATATTTGATTTAAGGCGACCTGTGGAAATCTGAGATGCTGGAAGATAATTGGTCGAAGGCCGATCAGCCGCCGAGGTCGAACCACAGTTGAAAGAAAACCGCTCAAACTGAGAGTGGAGCAGTTTTGAAGGAAGTTCTGAGTGTAAAGTTAAGCAAGAGAGACAGCAGCTCCTGATCAGTCTACTCAGCCTGCATCCCCCTTCCTCCTCCTCCTCCTCCTCCTCCTGCTGCCCTTCTTCTTCTCTCTCTTTCAAATTAAGCGTGTGGCTTTAATACAATGTGTGTCATGCAGGTTGCCCTGGTGACTCTTTGATCCTGTTTCCAGTCTTTGCCTCCGGGCAGACCAGCTTCTCCTCAGTCTGCTGCTTCCAGCTCTGGAGGCTGCTGCACTCGTCTCGCTCCCCCTTCTGCTTCCTGTCGCTCTCGCTTTCACTCCGTCGTTTGAGTCGTCTGTCTGTCTGTCTGTCTGTCTGTCTGTCTGTCTCTCTCTCTCTCTCTCTCTCTCTCTCTCTCTCTCTCTCTCTCTTCCTCTCTCTCTCTCTCTCTCGGGCCTACCCCACCCCCCCGCAACTCCCCAGGTTGGGAATCCGTGTTACCAGAAGATACCAGGACGTCAGAGACGGCAGATCTCCGTCCTCTCTCACACTCCTCCTTGCTAGCTATCTGGTCTTCATGTCTTCATCTTGACCTGCTGGACCCGTGTCACGGTCTTGAGTGCTTGCAGGTTGCAGACCTTCAGAGAACGTAGCTGCGGAGTTGCTGTGTAGTTGGTGTGAGCAAACGCAGTCATGGTCTCTTGCTCGTACACACAACTGCATAACTGCATATTTCCTGTGATGGATATGGTTTCTCCAACAAGTTTCAAGTCTCTGCAAGTTGAATTCTATAATTCACCAAAATGAAAGGTAATTAATGGCTGCCTGCAGGGCAGCAAAAACGCCAGGAGAAACCTGAACTGTTGGCAGTGATGTAAAGTGGAGCTGTAATTTGTAACAAAAGCACAAAACATGCAGAAATTCCACCGTTGTCCTCTGAAGTTGTTTGACTACATGAAGAGTGAAGGAGCTTCCAGCAGCTGCAGAGCTCAGCCAATCGGCTTGCGGCGTTCAGTGTGCTCCACATTTAACTGTCACACATGAGATTCTATGAGAGCAGGCCGCATTCAGAGTTGGCCTGTTTTGATTTTTTACCACGTCCAGAATGAAAATCAACACTGATTTGATATGAAGGATGACGTCATCCGTCGGCCCCGTTTTAAATGTTTCACACACACTTTTGCCCCATTAAGAGGCGAACATGAGTCGTTATTTTATTATGAAGCTATACAACACATGAGACGTTCGGTGGCAACAGATGCCGGAGCATCGTTGTGTTTTAACATTTGACCTGTGATGATATTTAAAGCACAATTACAGCCGTTTTTACTGATGCGCATCCAAGTGTTCTTGTTGCTTGGGACTGGTAATTTCCAATAATTAAGGTAAAAATAAGGACCCACCAGAAGACAAACAAATGCCATCGCACTAACCCAATGAACCCCTGCGAGCTTTGTGAAATGCAAACGCTCGACCCGCCGGAGACCCTCACCTTTGTTTACAAGACAAACAAAAGCCGGCATGTTTTCTTAAACTCTGCAAAGAATCTTCTCGCTCGCCTGTTCAGGGTGTGTGGCAGCGTTTCTGCTGATAAGACCGGGGCGGGAGGTGGAACAGATGTTGCCGTGACATCCATCTGGGCCTTGTTCCCCTGCTCTGCCTCCCACGGCTGATGCCCTAAGCAGGGAACCCCGCATTCCCGGCCCCTCACAGCCAGGGGCCTCTGCTCCTCGCCATCCTCTAGCAGTGACGCAGCACAGGCGTTGGCCTGGATGCTGTGTGTGTGTGTGTGTGTGTGTGTGTGTAAGAGAGAGAGTGTCATGGATTCATGAGGGCCTTGAAACCAAACACACACACACACACACACACTGAAATCAAACACAAATGACGCATCAGTATGATGGAAGCTGGCGAGATGTTTCTTTGTCCTCTCCAGACCTTTGAGACATTTTCCACACTGATGATGATAAGTGATGTCACTCCGTATGTTTTCAAAGGAAAAGCTATGAAGCGTTTTTCTGAGGACAAACGTGTGAAGGAGCTGAGCTCATGAGGAGCTCAGTGTTTGAGGGGGTTGATGCAGAAATAGCATCAGGTAGAGTCATGGTTTGTTATTAGATGTTTGTTGTAAATGTGCTCCTATGACAAAAATCTCTGAAAAATAATGAAACGCTGTGACTTGATGGTGAACTTGAACTTTTTGGTCAATGTTGTGACCAAAAAGATCAGAAGGAAGAAAAACATTTATTATCAGAGTCAACTGGAGGAACATAAATGAGACAGTAAGAAAATATGGAAAACATTAAACAAAGTCTTGAGCAGAAACAGGAAAAGAAAAACATAATAAAAGCATATTTTATTCAGTTTTAGGGAAAAATTTCACTAAACCTTTGCAAGCAATTTCAATGATTATTTTAAATTAAGAAAAACAGAATTCAAATTCTACCCATGAATGACAAGCTGTCAGAAGTCCTGATGAAGAAATGCATCATACATGATAAACAATGTAGTTTTGAATTTGAGGTAACTGCTGCTGATGGAACTGAGAAGCTTCTTCTTAAAAACTGACAAGCTGAGTGGTTTTGATCATCTGGAGGGAAAATTACTCCAGCTGTCGCCAAAACTGCAACATATTTTGTTCAAATTATGTATCAGAGAGAATTTGTTTGCTCAGCTGCGTAAAATAGCGATGGCAGCCGACCCCTCGGTATCTTACCAGTGTCAAGCAAAACCTTTAAAGGTGTGATTTATAAACATCCCAAAATACTTGCACGACTGTGGCTTAAATACAGATTTCCAGCATGCATATAGAGAAGGACATTCCACAGCAACTGCTTTAGCATCTTTATGATAAGTGGTAAATGGGCTGGTGTTTATATTGCTGTCTTTGACTGATTGCTTGTAACTGCAGTGCATTTGGATTTAAGTGCTGCATTTGATATTATAGACCATAACCCATTCATCCATAAACTGCTGGTCTATGGATTTCGGGAAACTGACAAAGATTTACTGAGAAGCTCCCTGTCAGACAGGCAGGCAGGCAGGCAGACAAATAGACAGACATGTGCCATTTTTAATGGTACAGTATCAAATATGATAGCCCTTGAACGCAGTATTCCCTGGAGCAGTTGCCTTGGCCCACTCCTCTGCTCTACATATGTCAGCAATATGGCCTGTATGCTCATTTATGCAGATGACACAACCATTTTCACACCTGCCATGAGAATGGAAGGGTTAATAATATACATTAAAAGGAGCAAATGATTTTTCTTAACTGGATAATTGAAAGTGTGTAATGGTGAATCCAAGAATGCACCAAGGTATGATCACAACCTGTGATGGTCCAATGGTGTCAGCTCATAAACCATTAATCACTATTGATGAGACACTTTCAGGGACAACTCACAAAGATGAGTGGTGGTATTGCAGTCATTAGAAGGAGGGCTCGCGTTATGAATCAGGCATCTTTAAAAATGCTAATACAATCCTCAGTCCTGTCACATCTGGACTATGGTTCACCAACTTGGTCTGGAGCATCGCAGCAGGAGCCAGCTGAGCTCCAGCTGAGCTCCAGCTGATTCTGGGCTGGGCTGTCGCCGTCGCTGAGCCGCCCAATGTGCTGAAAATGGACGCAAAACTGTCCGGGCTGATGGCCAATGAGAAGCGACGTGTTGCCTCATAATGTTCATAAAGAGCTGAACTGATGTTGGCAGACCAACAAGCCTTCTGTTACAATTAATATCGCCCAAAGAGACATCAGCATGTGACAAGATGAGCTTCAAGCCAAACCAGAAAAAAATGGGCTCAAGAAAACAAATGTGGCTACAAAATATTGGAAAAATATTGGAATTATTGTGACTGTAAAATCAGGAGATTTAGAGATTTAGGAGCAAACTTAGAGAAGAGCACTTTTCTCTAAATTATTCAATTTGGTCTTTTATGAACTATAATATTTGTATTGCTGGTTTCATGTCTTGTTTAATGAAAGATCTTTTATTTGTTACTCATATCACGATTGCACTGACCTATTTATTATTTAAAAGAATAATCATGAACAATTAACAATTCACAACCACAACCACATCCATATCACCTTCAATGCAAAACCAACATGATTTTTGTATCATTTTAAATAGGTTTGTTTTTGTTTTTTTCAGGATTGCTGCTCATTAGAATTATGGGTATTAAACATGCATGTTGGACTTGAAGTAACAAATCCAACAGTGAGTGAAAAGTTTCTGAAAATTATTTGAACCTTGTGTGATATGAACTATTTCCTCCTGACAATCAAGCAAATTCAAACACCATCAGCCGTCTCACTGTTGCTGAAAACATGAATTGATTGGCCGTCACATGTGCAGCACTGCAGCGGAGATGAATGAAAGAATGAACGAACGAACGAACGAACGAACGAACGAACGAACGAACGAATGAACGAACGAATGAATGAACGAACAAATGAGCAAATGAACGAACGAATGAATGGGCGAATGAATGAAAGAACAAATGAATCAATGAACAAGAATGAACAAATGAAAGAACGAACGAATGAAAGAACGAACAAATGAACGAATGAACGAACGAATGAACGGATGAATGAACGAACGAACAAATGAATGAATGAACAAATGAACGAATAAATGACCGAACTAACGAATGAACGCACTTACGAATGAATGAACAAATAAAAGAATGAATGAATGAATAAAAGAACGAATGAATGAATGAATGAACGAATGAAAGAACGAACGAACAAATGAACGTACGAATGAATGAACGAACGAACGAACGAACGAATGAACGAACGAACGAATGAATGAACAAAGAAATGAACGAACGAATGAACGAACAAATGAATGAACAAAGAAATGAACGAATGAACAACTGAACAAACGAACAAACAAATGAATGCACGTGGAGGCTGCAGAGCTGCTGTGCTGCTCCTGCGCCTCCTGCAGGTCTGCAGCTGCGCTGCAGGAGGCGCAGGAGCAATCATGTAGCATCTCTGATTATCCTCACTAACTGATCCACTTCAATTTATCTTCACATGATTTATGGGTCTCTCTTTGTATTAGTAACTTGAATTAAACGTTAGTTCAACTCAGGTTAAATTTGACAATCTGTCAGGTATTTCTGCAGAATTTTAATTCAATCAGACGAAATCAGAGGGGCTAACTTAGCTCAACTAGCAAGTCATGACGCACTGGCTCCCACACATCTTTTTTCCTTTTGCCTCTTGCATGTAATGTTTGTGATGTAAAAATGCTCCATGACGATCTGTGGACCAGGTTGAGGTCTTACGGGATCCGACAGATCTACAGCACGTTGGTCGAAGAGCCAAACGAGCCTGCTGCCGACCATGTTTGATGATTCTGGGTCTTTACTTACTGTTGAGTTAATCATGAGAATGTTGTGCCTCGCAATCAGGAGATGACCCATGTGGCTCTTTGACATTACAAACACTTCACGTTTGTGGAAACAGGCGCTGAACTTCTCCTCAGGCCACCTGAAGGCCTCTTGTTTGTCTGCTGGGTGACTTCCGTGGGATTCCAGCAGACTCGTCACTCACATTGTTTGTCCTGTGGACGAGATCTTTGTGAGTCCTGTTTCTCTTCCTCTCTGTGGCCAGAGTGCTGATGGAGACCCGCATCCCAGGTGGCCCTCCACTCCTGGTTTTAGACAAACATCACTCACTTTCTTTGTTGTCTGAGGGACAGGGGGCACAGCGCTTTATCTCCGGAGGATCTCCCCCACTATCGCCTTCCAGCAGCCCGCCGTCCCTCAGGACGTCAGTGAGGAGAAGCGCTGCATTCCTGCCAAAGGTCAGTTAGTCGTGGCCACTGAAAGATCTGCTGCATGTTTGAGTCCTAATGTGGAAAATCTGCTCTTCTTCTCCTGATGGTCCATTTAACCAGATCCTGGACAACAGCCACACACTGATTTTACGTCCTCATATTAAATGACACCTCAGTCCATGTTTAGACTACACCCGCCCACCTGCGCACACACACATATGCACACACACGCGCTCACACACACATGCACACACGTTCACACACACAGACGCACGCACACACGCACACGTGCACACACACACGCACACACACACATACACACACACGCGCGAAGAGGCTGACTGATGACGTTCCGTGAATGAAAGTGATCAGTTTGTCAGGATGAAGATGATGATGGAGATGATGATGAAGATGATGATGAAGATGGGGCCCAGCAGCAGCTCCAGCTGACTCCTGCTCTTCCCCTCCAAACCTTTGAGGAGCGTCGTGTCTCTGAGACATTTCTGAGTGTGCCTGTCTTGAGGGGTCCAGACTCAGTGCCCCCTTCACTGGGTCCCCTTCACTGGGTCCCCTTCACTGGGTCCTAGGCCTGGGCAATCATACGGTCTTGATTCAGGATCATGATACAATTTTGATCAGTTTCAATTATCAGCATGGGACATTTTTAATTGATATCATATGGCAAAAGTAAGTGCAACGACATCATAGCAGTGTGCCGGCTCCCGTCTGCGACGCGGGCGGATACACACACACTTCTCATTGTCGCCGTGGCTACAGTTGTAACGGGAGGTAAACGGGGAGAGAGGTTGAAGATAGGAGTTGAAAAAAAGGAGAAAAAATGAGTGAAACTGAAAAGGAGGATGGTGAAAACATTGCAGAACGTGAAATCGACATCAGCATATCATCCAGAACCAAAGATGTTATTGAAAAAAAGGTAACACGACGTCAGTGGTTTGGGTTCCTGAAAAGTGAGGAGGAGCAGATGAAGCCCGGCAAGCAGGTCAGGAAACACCAGGAACCTCCTCACTCACCTGAGACGGAACCTCATGTTATTAAATGCTTATTTTAAAGTTTCAATGAATCTCTTGTTTCTTTAAGCTCCAATCAGGAGGCTCCCTGAACTGGCAGAATCAGCAAAAACTACATAACTGATAAAAATCAAGATCGATGGTTATGAAAAATCTATCGTGATAACATTTTTTGCCATAATGCTCAGCCCGACGGCGTCCCGCCCCTCTGATGCCCATCAGGCCTGGGGATTACTGGTGACTCGCTCTCCTCATAACTCTTTAAAGACAGACAGACAGACAGAGAGGACGCTCTGACCATCTGCAGAATTTACTGTCAGGACTCGGGGAATAACAGAGGGAGGGGCCATGTGTGGGTCAGGTTCTTCATCTGGGCTTTGGATGAAAGATGGAGGAACCAGAGCAGCTGGTCTCAGGCTGAAGGAGAACTTTGCCCCGAGTGACACGATGTGAGCAGCAGCGCGATTCCTCTGCTGATGGTGGTTTTATGAGCTCTGCTGACTCTGACACACTTACTGTTTCATTAGAGGCCACAGGTGATTAATCAGCCACTAATGTTGAGTAAATATTTAATGGCCTGTAAATGTAGCCCGCTGCAGGTTGACGGCCCTGCTAGCTGCGCCGCGTGGCTGCCGGCCAAAGCCTGAAGGTGGATTAGCTCACTGAATCCAAACAGTTTACGGGGAGAGCAGCTCCAGTGACGACACTCGTGGGCAGCTTGAACTTCTCAGAGTACAAACGTTTGGTGTGAAAGCAAAGAAGAAGAAAAAGTTCTTTCACAGTGACAATCAAGTAAACAGTTGTGGAGCAGAGCTGGAACACCTGGGTCTCTGCAGTCTGACGGTCTCTGATGGTCTCTGATGGTCTCTGAAGGTCTCTGAAGGTCTCTGCAGTCTGACGGTCTCTGATGGTCTCTGACGGTCTCTGAAGGTCTCTGAAGGTCTCTGCAGTCTGACGGTCTCTGATGGTCTCTGACAGTCTCTGATGGTCTCTGACGGTCTCTGATGGTCTCTCACGGTCTCTGCAGTCTCATGGTCTCTGACCATCTCTGCAGTCTGACGGTCTCTGATGGTCTCTGACCATCTCTGCAGTCTGACGGTCTCTGATGGTCTCTGACCATCTCTGCAGTCTGACGGTCTCTGATGGTCTCTGACCGTCTTTGATGGTGCTGAGATGATTCAGCTCTGTGAGAGTCGCTATGACAAACAGGGTTGATAGCAGGAATAAGCTTAAAGCTGCAGCTAGAAATAGAGGATTAGGGTTAAATGTCAGAAAGGTCAAGTAACAGACCAGTCTAGATTGGCTTAGGGAGGTTAGCTGGACGGAGCTCCGTGGAGCTCTGCAGACCGGCAGCTGGAGTTCTGTTCGCACAGGGAACCCAGACATGCAGCCACACACCACTTTATTAGGTACACCTGCATAGGAGTAACGGATCCATTCGAGGTGTCTCCTTATTTTTCCGTGGGAAAGGTTCATTTACAGTGTTGATGATGTCTCTGATAAACAGGAACTCTATAAATCAGTTTTATTTTAATAAAGTGGAGGCTTAGAAGCACATGTAAAAAAATCCAATCGTCGTTTATGTAAAACTTTTAAGTGCCAATCACATGACGGCGCTTCCGTCCGTTTAGTGCTCTTCTGGGGATTGAGCCCAAACATCCTCTAATGGGATTAGCCAATCCCAGTAAAATATGTCGTCTCTTCTTCACCTGCCAGACTCACCAGCCAACAGCCATGGCAGAGTTGGACTAAAGTTTCAAAACTGTTATTCAGTAACTATGGTCATGACAAAGAAAATCTTACAGACTTTGAACAAATGCAATATTTTTTTTTCTTTGATTGAATGATGGCTAATTTTCTAGATTGGACCGTTAGTCGTTTCAGCCTCAGCGTCACTTTTCCTTTTCCTGTGTTTCATGCATGAGGGTCATAAAGATCATCTGATTTCACGCCATCGTGCCCGCTAAACTTACGGATGCATCATCTCACCAGACAAGTTTAATCACACCTTCATCCTGGTTTTTGGAATCAAAGAGGTTGAAAATTTTCTGACTGTAAATGTTGTCGTTTTGCAAGCAAACTGTACAAAATATTACGTTTCATAAATGTAATAATAACAACATCACTGGGCTTCCTGATACAGCAGTTGTATTATGTCATTGAGTCCAGCTGCATCAACAGCTGATGAGCCAATTTAAACTTTTATGGCCTTTTTTTTCGACTCTAACAAAACAAATAGAAATTAGCTGCTGAAAGTTGTGGGAGTGACATTCTTGCATTCTCCTCTGTGACCCTCCCACCTCACTCCCACACACACACACACACACACACACACACACCACCCGACCCCTCCCCAGCACCTCCAAGCCTGGTTCACATACACAAGATTAAGTAGCAAAAGTGACATCCAAGACCAATCGGGCCACCCAAGAGAACCGCAACCAGCGGAAAGGCTGTCAGAGCCCCTATTGCAACATTAATCTTCAAACCTCTCCTGCGCTGCCAACTCACATCTCCTTCAAACAGGACGGGGAGGTGGAGGACTGAACCTTTCCCTCCCTGAAGGTTTCTCCTCTCCATCAATTAACTCTTTGGGGGACAATTCATCGTCACCCGCCATCAGCCAGACAACTTCAAAAGCCAGTAAAATGAATTACTTTTCCAGACATCTTAAAACTTGCCTTTAATTTGGCAGCAAGAAGATCAGAGTGGAGCTCAGTTCCATTTGTAACCAGCCTCAATGTCTCCACAAAAGCATGAGGCAGAAATGACAGAAAATGAAGCTGCGGTGATTCATGGACGAGGAAAGTCGATTCGGACGCGTTTCTGCTGCCTGTTTCTCCGTTAATGAGACGTTAATGCTCAGCTTGTCAGACGCCGCTGAAACAGACATGCAGGGACCTTCTCACCACCTCAGATCCTCCTTTTGTCTTCTCTGCTGACCAAAAGCATCTTTGATCTCATTAAGGAGGACGAGTGGACAACTCTATGGTGTGTGTGTGTGTGTGTGTGTGTGTGTGTGTGTGTGTGTGTGTGTGTGTGTGTGTGTGTGTGTTGGGGGCTCTCTTGACCTTTTCAGGGAGGCGTGTCATGCTCAACCTGATAGTGGTGTGAATGGGAAAAGAGAAAACATGACTACAGCAATTGATAAACAGCAGAACATGAGTGTGTTATGCTGCGGATGCCTTCAGTCCCAGGAGAGGGCTTCTTAACCCAAACGTCTCCTTTCTTCTGCCTGAGACCAGAGCAGCAAATGGGGCGTAAACAGGGTTCCTTTGAAATAGATAGACAGATTAACCCTTCAAGAACACTCAACGCA
>CAAKHG010001617.1:15407-36842 GCA_901007715.1 Dactylopterus volitans
AAAAAACAACCTTTTTTCCAAACTAATTTATTCTAATTATGCACCCTGCATATTTTGGCGGCCTGTGCTCCCCCTCCCCCGCACACACACACACACACACACACACTGAGGTTGTTGCTGGTGTGGTTTCTCATGGTGGTTGATGACGGCTTGCCGTGGTTGATCAGGTCTTCTGGGCAGCCGCTAAATGGAGGCTCCTGAACTCGCCAGCAGATGTGTGACAGAAAAAACATTCATTCATGATAGAAACTCCATCATGAAGTCCTCCACTGCCTGTATGCTGCATTATGGGATTAAAGCTGTGTGTCTGCACATTGTTCCTGGGGGCCATATTTTGGGTTTGCAGTAAGCATCATCTGCTGCAGAGGCTTTTTTATTGTATCTTGCAGCTGGTTTAGACAATTAGTATTTTAACCCATAAAACAATAAAATATTATGACAATAACAAGATGATAAAACACTAATAGTGAGCAGGTGCTACACTGCACTTGCACATATCAGATGTCGATAATACTGTTTCCTATATCTGCCAAGCAGATATGAAGACCATGTAACATTTGTTTTACAGTATGATGCACATGAACTAGCTGTTCACTCATTTACTGACGGATAATTTTATTAGCAAAGGGTTGGTACACTCAAATAATGAGGGACCTCTTTAATCCCAGTGCTGCAGCTGAAAAATCATAATAAATGTATTATTAGCCCCCTTTTTTCTGCTGGAATCTCATGATAATGCAGGTCAATGATTACAGTTATTTTTAAAATAAATTATAGCCCCTAGAAACAAGTTGAGAATACACACCAGTTGCCATTTTCATTCGTCCAGATGCAAAAATAAGGGTTTTATGACATTTACCTGTCAAGACTTAAAGGGGACCGATTCTGTTTATTTCCACACTGTAATTTTGATCCGTAACCTCGCTAGATCTGCATGGTTTAGGCCCAAAAACCCCCAAAACAAACTCCAACAAAATCCATCTTAAACTGGTGTCCCTTAATGCATCGCTTCTGTTCATCCTTTCTGTTCCTTGATGTCCTCTTCTAATTGGCCAACCTCAGCAAACCAAAGCTTGTGAAAATGACACCAGGCTTTCCGGCTCAGATGGTGACAATAAGAGCTGAATGCTTGTGATATACAAGTCATGTTTGCATCCTCCTGTGTGGCTCTGAAGCCATTTTGTGTGATTAGGCAAACGTTTGACAAATGTTGCTTAGTTTGAGCTTCAAAGCCACGCAGATATAGCAGATATCTCAGATATCTCAAGCTGCATCAACTAGCATGCTGGCACAACGGCTGGCCTGAACAAGCAGGAGCTGCCACCGCCACGGCCGCCCAGCTCTTTTCCTTCAAGCCAAACAAAGGTTTCCATAGAAGCTGAAACAGCAGCTTGATCCACGTGCGGCTCAGTTGAGCTTGAGAGTGAAATCAGAGGTGGGTGCTTCACCATTTGCTCCCTGCAGTGACGCATCTCCTTGCGTGGAGCTGGTCGTCCCGTTATCGTCCCATGAAACACTGGTGATATCGGCAGGAACTGGAACCCGCTGCTGTTCATGTCCATCGAAAGCATCCGGACGTGCGCAGTAGGCGTGTTGAGGTTGCAGCTGCCACCATTAAACATTGCCTGCCCCTCTGAGGCCACTTCACATCAACTTATGGTTTTGAAATGAACATTCAGTCGCTGGGCAACAACTCCAGTGGCCAGTCCTGCAGTCGGCAGCCGATCACACGCTGCCTCAAAACTGCACATTTTAGACAACTTTTATTGTGACGGTCCAGGACTCACCTGTGCAGTGGTCCTGTTGTTTACCCAGCATGCACCCTGGTGGGTGATCCTCTCTGCAGAGGTGAAGCCTCACTAACAGAGTTCAGCAGGTTGTGAATGAAGTTTCAGAGAAATGTGTTTTTTTGTGGGCACAGAGGACATACTAGATCTTCCACCCATGAAAAATGCTGTTTTATATTTTTGTTGTGTGCACATGACAGCAAATAAGCCACAAGCGACCCACTTTAAAGAGACAAAATGAAGCCGTTTAGGCTTCTGGCCCATGTGCCGTTTCTCTATCTGTACTTCCAGCTTTGAAATGAGAGCAAAATGCCCTGACCCATGTTTCAGTATCATCTATGTAGGCTAAATTATTACTTAAAGCTTGGGTCTTTGTACGTGAGGTTTGAAGCAAACATCCCCAGAACAGTGATGATGCTCTGATTACTTCTGCAAACAGAAATACCTCAACTGGAAAAACTGGACCCTCTGAAACATCCAAAGAACAGTTTTCAGACTATAAAGCAATTCTATTGAAGTGTTTTGACACTAGATTCTGCTGATCATCCAGAGCCGACAATACACAATTAAAAACCCTCGTACCTAAACCTGTTTTGGCTCAACAGTCTCAAACGTGGTCCAATAAAATCACCAGCTCTCTTCAAACACGTCACGCTGGTGCCGTGATCCCGGATTCTCTGTGAACGTATTTATCCTCATGAGCATGTTTGTACCGCTGCAACTGTGCGAGGACCCGACCAATGGGGCCGCTGCTCTGGTTGGTATTCTGGTGGCCGCCATGCCTTAGAACAATGCCACCGAGCCACCATTCTCATCTCACATACATTATTCTGCTTATAGGCCAAAACGAGCGGAATGCTTTCAACTTTTATGATAGAAAGTTGTGCCAAGAGCGTTTCCCCTCGCCGCTTCTTGCTGAGTGGATTTCAAAGGCTAAAGGCAGCACATGCTGTCATTCATGTGCTGCGGCTCAGATGGACCATTACGCTCATATCAGACCGCAGCGTTTCATGTGCCGAGCGACACAACAAAATAAATAGCGAGCGCAAGGCTGCAAAGGATTTGCAATGCAGTGCGTTAATTAACGATGGGTTATACCAATTAGGGGCCCACGATTGCCATGTGAATATCAGTGCAGTCACGCAGAGTAACTGAGCACAAAGACCATAAACGAGTACATGGCCAAGTGTCAATAGCCGAGCATCTCGAGGTATTTATGGATTTTCCACTTCTCAACTGAATGTCAACGGAGGGAAGAATCTTAAGACTTTTTTATTGGCTTATTGAGAAATTTAGTTGAGAAAACTAGTACAATGATAGTTTTTTTTTTCTTCTTTAAAACAGGAAATTAGTTTATGATCCACATTTACTGCTGAGTGATTCCCTGAAACACATTTCTTACTTATTATTCACCATTTGCCAGGATTCACTAAACCAGGACATATGAGGATGGTTTGACTTTTGACCGACACAGCTGATTCTTACAAGATTGAATGATATCGCGCTTAAATATAAAATAATTACTTCACTTATTTCATACAGAGAAAAAGTCCTTTAAAGTGCCAAATGTTTCGCAATTACAGCTTTGCACTCGAGACGATTGTTTGCCTTTCTGCATTTTACATGACATGAAACCAGCGATCTAAACACTCGCCGTCTTCTGCTCTGGCAAACTGTGATGGCCATGTGCTGTTTTATGACCAAGTATTACAAGCATTCAGCAGATTGCTCAACAATGAAAATAAGTGTTAACTATTTCAGATAAACGGCACCACAGTAATTATCAGCGGTCTCAATAACAGCTAATGTGAAGAAGTCACCTTTTGGAGTGACGCTTGTGAGTGATGCCCTCGGCTCAGAAATGAGGTGGTAACTTCTCCAGCCCTCATATAAATTCTGGTTGCGCAGCTCTGCGAACATTTCAGGTACCTGCATGCAAGCAAAGACTCACACAGGAAAAGTCCCGGATTTCAGCCAAGTGATCTGCTTCAAATGGCTCCTCATGGCGATAATATGTTCCTGCTTGTTGCACAACTCTTCAAGCAGAGCATCATTCGTCAATTAGAAAACAAGAAGTCAGTAATGAGGTGACTGTTTGAAGAGTAAAAGCAATAATGACTCCAAAGTTTGGTTTCAATATATATATATATATATATATATATAGTGATGCATTTATTGACGTGAAGTATACATGTCTGCTGAGGGACAAACAGAGGTCAAGCAGCGAACAGATGGGTGTCTTCAGTTTATTTAGCAGACCTCCTGGTCCTCTTGTCCCAGGAGAAGTTGGCCCCGTAGGACTTCACCCGCGGCTTTGGCGCTCTTTTCTCTGTTATGTCGTAGCTCCAACCTGAGGGGGAAAACATGAGAGTAAGTCACGGGGGTGAGAAGGTCCGGACACTCATCCTGGATGATCTCCAACCACAATGAGGTGTTTTGTAGATATCAACAGGCTGTGTGTTGTCAGAACCACACTAATCGCTTCATGGTGCAATAAACTCAGAAAGCCAGTTTCTTTGCTTCGTTTCAACAACCTTTTCCAGATGGTTTGAGTCCAAATTCTTTCTGTTCAAACCACATCAGCCATCTTAACTCCAGCTAACACTTGTCTGCTCATGATGTTCTTGATTTGGTGTGTTTGTCATCAGGTGCCTTTCTTGCTGTAAAGCTATTTTAATAGGTGCTGCTTAACCACCATCTCCATCAGCCGATGAAGATTATGGCTGGCGGAGTCATAAAAACAACAATAACACCCCCCAAAAAATCTGTTTGTCTTTAAGATGATAAGTGACTTCACGCATCTAGAAAAACATTAAAACGTGTTCGTACCAGGATTATGATGGATCTCAGTTCGGACTGTGAGCTTCAGCCGAAGGTAGC
The DNA here is from genome assembly GCA_901007715.1 of Dactylopterus volitans. Taxonomy (NCBI): domain Eukaryota; kingdom Metazoa; phylum Chordata; class Actinopteri; order Syngnathiformes; family Dactylopteridae; genus Dactylopterus; species Dactylopterus volitans. The sequence goes on from CAAKHG010001617.1 coordinate 20,075, forward strand.
AGTGGTGTCTGCTGCTGGCGCCATCGACGCCTCCGTGTTTTTGGCCGTTACGGATCATGAAATCATGTTTGCTAACCAATGGAAAGCTGCGGGAGGGCGGAGCTCCAGTGAAGCTCTGCGTTATTCATGATGCTGAAACTAAGTGATCCAGTCACCTCAAATGTTCCGACATCATAACCCTCCTCTGGACAGCAGCTCCGGCATGGCGGCCAATGAACGCCATTTTATTCCCTTTCATTCCTTCTTTTCGTTTCATTGATTGAATTAATCTTGTTGCTTCTCACTGAGCCTAAGAAGACTCACTCTATTTACTGTTTACCTGTCTTAAAAAAACAAACAACAAAAAAAAAACCCCAAAACAGGTTGCCGTTTTTGCTAAAATCAAAAATCTTTCTTCGTTGGCCGTTTACCATTTTTCTCAGCAAAGGCGATGGCATCTTCCTTGGAGGAGAAACTAAGCACCATGTTGGACAAAGGATCAGCCCTGAAACGACGGGAAAAAAACCTCCATCAGCAGCACAAAGTATCATCATTCATTTCAAATATAAGAAATATGTCAAGATCAAAAATGCAATACAAGGGATAACATGGAGGCTGGGGAGTGATGTCACACCATCATAAACTGACTTGGTGCCACAAGAGTGATGCAAACACTGACTAACATGAGTCACACAATCACCGTCAGAACCACCATGGTGGCCTTGTTTCGACATGTGCGCCACGGAGAACGGTTCTTACGTGGAGGCCCAGCCCATTAGCGGGTTCTCCCAGCGTTCTCTAGTATCAAAGTCCATCTTCCATTTCTTGGTGCTGTTGACTCCTGACTGCATGGCTGTCCTGGCAGGAACAAAGATGTGAACCTTGCGAGTTTTGATGTGCTCCTCTGGCACACCAGTCAAAGTAGAAATGTCCTAAGAAGAGAGAAATCAACATGGTTCATTCAAGATTTCAGACTAGATGTCATGTGATGAAAGTGGGCCTCACCGTAACACCGCAAGAGTCTCCTTTTACAAACAAGCATCGGATTATTCAACTGGGCTGTCTACATTAAAAAGCTGATAAGTCTCAGTTATGCTCCCACAATCCTTCTTGTCATGTTGTATCCGACTGACTGACTGACTGACTGACTGACTGTGTGTGTGCGTGTGTGATTTTTGAGAAGGGTCGTCAGATGGTGAGTCTGCAGGTGTTCAAAAATAAAAGATAACCGACGGAAATCACAAGGTGCTCTAAATGTCAGAAAAACTGGGCTGGAGGTTAGGAAACGTTCAGCATCTATAAAAAAGTGCAAGTGTAATCAATTATTTAATGTTTTTTTTTATTTTTGTACTTCACATTAATCTGTAGGAGATTTATTTTCCTTTTCACCTTAAATATTGGGGTCAGAAAAGCTCAAATACATCTTCGGTGTCAGAGACATGATAAACTACGAACATGTCAAGGGACAGCAACATGAAGTCAAGTTGGACCGAGTTCTGATTGATTCACTGATCCGAGGATGCAGTCGGGATCCTGCAGGAATGCTGTCCTGCTGAATCTCCAACTGTCGGGAGTTTGCTGGGATTTCACCATTTTAAATTTCAAACTTTAATTGTGCGTCGACAAGAAACTGCCGTCCTTGGCATCGCGGTGGATGAATTTCATGCCTAATACTTGAGATGATTTATTCCAGACCATCAGAAAGTAGGCCAGTGCAACAAGAGGAGGAGGAGGGGCCTTTGGGGTGTAAATGCATATTCCTGAGCAACCGGAGCCCCTTCAAGCTCCTATCAAGGATCTGGTCCAATTCTTTAGGGAATTAGCAAACAAGCAAAGGGAAGTGGGCGACAAAACCCAGACGAACCTCCCAGCATGCCGGCAGCAGCCACCCAGGACTGAGGGCTTTCCAGGGAACTTTCCTTTCACTCCAAGAATTTTACACATTTCAATGGCCATTACAACTTCAAAGAATCAAATTTTCATCATTGTCTGTCATCTGCCAGTTGATTTGTAGAAAGGGGGTCGTTTTGCATGAACTCTACACAAAAGACCGTCTTTTCTTTTGGAGCTTCCAATGGTATTTAAGCCTTGTAAATTACAGGTCCAACTGCATAACTAGCGCTTGTTTGTGGGGTCTTGTGGTCTTGTGCCACGCTACCAGGAAAGACTGCATTTAATCATAAACAAGATCGGCACGCTGAAAAGACTGCTAAAAGGAAAAGAGGGACAAAAGGGGGAAAACTTCACAAGTGCTTGGTAATTATTTCCGGCTGCCCTATCTACTTAACCTTAACAATTCCTCCTTGTCACAGAGAGGAGAAAAACATGTTCTCTTCACCCTCTGAGGGAATGTAGATGGTTCATGACACAGTGAGAGTGCAGCAAGGCTTTCTACAACGTGAAGGTTGCAGCAGGTAATCAGACTTGTTGCAGTTTCAGTCGACAAACGGAACTTTATACCAAAGGCTGGAGGAACATCTCAGCAGTTCTGGGGAAAACACAAGAACCGTTGACATACTTTGTGAACTACAACACATTGGGAGTTTTATAAAAATCCAATAAATTAAGTAAGTTTTCAGCTGAAATTGGAATTATTAGCAGCGCAGCGGTCTCCTGCAGGAAAATCCCACTCGGAGACACAGTACAAATGATGCGCCTGCGATTTGTGGGCCAGACTGTGGCTACGTCTATGTGAATTACATAAACTTAAACTGACATAAGGCCCATGTATGGTAAAGCCATGCAATAAATTGTCCAGATGTAGCAGACCTTGAATCACATCTTAGGCGTGGATGAGCACAAAAGGTCCTTCATGAATGAGGGAGGATGTGTCAAAACAAAAGCTCTGCCAAATCCCTGAAAACACTCTGCTCATTATCTGGCATTGTTTGCAAAAATACGAGTCTAGACTTCTATGGTACTTGCATGCATTACACTGAAAGCTAGGAGGGTTATCGGCATAACAGACTCACCAACAATACCCATTCACAAAAGGAATGATTGTGGCTGGAATGTGGTGTGTTCCCAGGAAGACTAGAGAGGACCATCACAAAAGGAAAACCCACACGGTGGGCACTTTTTCTTCTGCCATGTACAGGAAGCAAAATGAGAACTATCAAGTTTGACACTATTCACAGGGGCTTCACGGGGCCCGACAATACCTGGCTGGGCCGACAGAATGCAGAGCTTAAGAAAGGCGGCGAGGGGGGGGCAAAGTCTCCGTCACGTGAAAGCGTGTCGATATTTCTGACACCTCCAGGCTACCAGCCAAACACAGAGCAGAAGGGCTTGTCGCTGTGGGGCCGCCGGGCCCACCAGAATGCTGAGAGCCAGGAGACGGACCGACCAGGAGGAACGCTGGCATATCAAGAGATGAGGGGGTGTGAGGAACATTTGTCAAACATACCCAGTTCAGATTAGTATAACCGATATTTTCTGACCACCCTCCTCGATAAACAATGAGACGCAATCAAAGACTTAAATCGTGTTTGTGCCTGTCCAATAGGAGGCCAGCCACATATGCAGGGCCGTCATGCTTTGCGTTAACCTGCACCAGCCCATACACAAATCGCTGATCCAAATGGTGGCGGCCATTTTCCTGGCACTGGCGAAGGAGGGAGACGTCTCTCCTTAATTCTGATTGGCTTGTTTTTCAACCATTCAGTTTGTTGTTAATGACCATAACATCTGACCTAAAAGTAAATAAATAAATGAATGAATCATAGATGTGGGATAGGGCAATCCGGCCATCAGCCAACGGTACGGTCATATCACTTCGCATGTCTTTATTTGAGTTTTGGATGAGTTACAGGTAAACGTCCACATTTCCTGTAGTTGGTTTCCCACAATTCATACAGCCCGACACCAGCCCCAGTTCTGCCGGCTCAGTGATGTTATATACTCTACATTCTTTCTGATATCATTTGCAGAATTATCGTGGCGTGCAATACCTTTCTGTAAAGAAACTTATGCTTGCCAATCGAATGAATTTAATTTAAAAGAAAAGTGGTTTGCTGGTAAGAGAATAACCCTGCCTCACGACATCCATTTCAGAAACAAAACGATAACATGAAGCAACAAACGTCATTCTCATTTTTTATGCTGCCAAGTTTGATAAAAATATCAACCACATGAGCCGGTGAATAGTGGTTCATACTGTGGGGCGGCTTAGAGCGTCATGGGGTTTTGAAAAGAGGTGTGCAGAAGGACCATGTCTTCTGCACACATTACTGTTCATTCACTTACGGCATTGAATAGCCTTGTCTTTCTCACTCAATCACTCTATACTCCCCTTGTGCCCATTTACAAAAAAAAAAAGGATTATTTTAAACCTAAAACAAACCATAAAAAAGCAAATTCACATCTGTTCTTGCAATGATCCTGGACAGCTCAATTATCAGTTGTGAAAACCATCAATTCTCCTAAACACTGGGGATCAAAACATAAAGCCATTACTCACATCTACGCTCATGGTATGGTATGTGTGCAAACACTTGAAAAAATAAAAAATAAAGTTTAAAAAACAACAACCCATAAAGCCACTATAAACAACCAGCAGTGAAACTGACAAATTCATAACCAGACTACAAATTGAAGGAATAGTCAGCCCAACAACCCATAATTGATCATTATGACCGATCAGGCTTGATTTGTGAAGCCCCATACTCTGGTTCTGGCTTCATGTAAACTGAAGGTTTAATGAACAAAACAACCATATAACCACAGACTAAAGAGAACTTATGATTTTATGACGTTTTATGACCGAACAAACATCATCACTAATCATGAATAAAAATGATGGCTAGTTTCACGTCAACAGCAGAAAGCCATCGTCTGATCCTGAGCAGCTCTCTGAACGCTAGAACGTCGACCAAACAGGCTAACCAACGATGGCCGACTGTCTCAGAAAAACATCTCTAACTTTACCACCATGCTGCGTTGGGTCATAGTGGACATCGTGGCAACCATGACACAAGTACGCTCGGCCTATCAACGCACAAACATCCGAATGCCACAACCGCAGCTTGGCAGCTCGGAGGGGTCGCGGGGTCAGCCACGCTGAATCATGTTGAGTCAGCATGTGGTGAAAACCCAAACACATCACCCTTAACCCCCCAGTGTCCAGACCCAGAGTCTCACTCATCAGCCACCGCCGGTTCCCAGCTTCAGACATCTTTGAAGTGTAAAAAGCGTGCCAATCACTGATTGGACATAGGGGGCGTCTCTAATAGAAACAAATATTAGGTTGCTTGCTCAGTGTGGGAGTGGCTCGGCACAAAAGAACGAGAAGCAGCTGGCGTGAGGGTCATCTTGAATCTCACATTTCACATACCGATGAGTATCGGAAAGACGGGATGGAGGGGGTCCTCGTGGAAACCCCGTCTGCTGTACAGCATCACGGACAAGGGTTCAAAGGTCGTTTTAGTATGCAGACCTCCAACCAAAGAATGAGTTAAATAACTCAGCCCTGAATGTGAAGAAACTGTTCATGCTGAGTCCTTGCCGATCATAATCATTATATACGCCTCACAAATCAATGCAGTGGTAGTCAAACTTACTAAACATGTTTTGGTATGAAATTCAAAATGCAAAAGAAATTACAATAGTTTGTTCAACGACTCCTGCTAATTCGGAGCCAATATCTCGAAAATAAGGAACAAATGGAGGAGCAGGCAAACTTGACACTTCTTAAAACTAGCCAGCACTGACAGGACTGAACACCGTTTAGTGGATGATACATAATAAAGCCTCTCGTCTGGGCCTCTTCAGAGACCCACTGGTGCTGCTGCTGCTGCTGCTGCTGCGCAAAAGTGCAGCGTACGAGAGGCAGGCAGACAAAACAGACACTTAAGTTGTCTATGTGCGAATGAGGGAGGAAGGGCGGGCGATGGAGGCGGGGCTGTGAATGTGGTCGGCTCCACTGTTGGGCACTAACAGGCTGACTTGGTGCCTAACAGGCTTAGAGCTCATACATCACTGTGTCTGTGCTAAATATAACCCATAGTTTGGACTTCCTCATCAAATACAAAGTTTGGGGTGGCAAATTTCAAACCAATGTACCTCTGCAGAAACAAATCAGTATGTCTACCTGAGGAACGTCAAACACCGGGACACTGCAATGATCTTGTTTCCCAGCATCACCTGACTGAGGTTCTGGATGTCTTTGGGTGATAAATCATCAACAAATTTCATTGATTTCAATTCAGGGCTTCAAAAACAACAAACAACTTACAATCAAAACCCAATCCCACATCTTTTGTCCAGATGTGATGTTACCTGCCAAGCGAGCGCAGGCCTCGATTAGCAAAGTCACCGTGCCAGGCATCATAGAGGCCCGTGTTCATACTCCTCCGCTCGCCATCTTCCTCCTTCCTTCCCCTCAATTCCACAATCACTGATAACTGTCCTGCTTTGTCTTGTAAAACCCCAGTGCCTTTAGAGAACTCAATAACAAGGCTTCACAAGCACTTTAAGATGATGGTGTTGTCTTTATGTGACGAGAGGGAGCACACTCAAACACAGCTGAACCATGAGAAAGACAGAGACAGAGATAAACAGAGAGAAAGAGAGATAGAAAGATAGAGAGAAAAAGTGAGTGAGAGAGAGAGAGAGAGAGAGAGAGAGAGAGAGAGAGAGGGAGAGAGAGAGAGGGAGAGAGAGAGAGTGAGAGAGAGAGAGAGAGAGAGAGAGAGAGAGAGATGTTGTAACACCTCATATTTAAGCAGTTTCTAAGGCTACAGGAACAGGTTTCCCTGTTAAGGGCCAGAAAGTAAAGCAAAAGGCCAGACTGACTGAGGGAGGTCGCAGACATTCCGTGTAAAGCTGTGTATCAGTGGCCAGCCAGTCGGACCCGGGAGCTGCCCAGCATGCTTAATCAAACAGTAATTACAAACAAAAGCAGGTCCACATGGGCTCTCCGGGGAGGAGCTCTGGGCTCTGGCGCTCCATCACGCAGGTCTTTCTTTGGCCTTATCTCTAAAATTCAAACATTTCTGACACCGTGCTGCAAATGCAGCCATGCTTCCGCTGTTGCAGGGAAACGTTTAAAGACTGTCTGCATCAAACCTGTGTCACCATTTTAACTACTAATTATTTTTTTTAAAAATGACCCAAAACATATTCTATAAAACATAGCATCTAGTATCTGAAAGTAGAATTTAAATGCCAATTACAAATGGCTAAATGCCTGGGCCGTGTCATAGGCTTGCTTTATCTGAGGAAGCCTGAGGATTTCAAGATGACTGTCACAAGATGACTGATTTCAAGATGACTGTCACTCTTTGCATAAGTACAAAAAGGAATCACACTAGAAAGTATTTGACATTTTTGCTTGAAAAATTTCACTGAACTTGGAGCAACATTACATTTCATTTGTTGTCGTTCTGATGCCGAGCTAGCAAAGGTAAGTCCGGTACCCACCGTCTTTTAGCTCTGGGTTTGGTCTCCGCTGGGTCGGTTATGCCAACTGCTGCTAACAGCGAAACCAAAATGATAAGTTGTAGTTTTCACTCAAAGTGAGGATGACAGGTCATAATCCTTTCAGAGATCATCAGGAGTAACACCTGTCAAGTTATAGTCATTTAAAGCATCGTTGTCAAAAACAAATTATTGTAGCCACTTGACCTGATCATCACTCAAATTAGGGAGGCATTAATCTCTCTGCACCTCATAAACTGCATCTAAACCTGCATCTCACTGCTGAGATCGACAGCCTGAATCCGCCTGTGATGGAGATTCAGCTTCCTGTAGCTTTGCACTTTTTGGACAGAGGAGACCTGAGGACGCAATGATGAGTGAGGGCATGCCGACATTAGGGGGGAGATATCTGGAGTGGAATCAAAACATCATTTGCCCAGGCCAAAATGAGGTTATGCAGAAATCTGTTCTCCTGGGCTGCTTGAGAGGGAAGGCGTGCAAACCCAGCGTAACCTCTCAGCGGATCGAGATCTTTGTTTGATTGGTCTAATTCACACTTATTGACAGGCTGATGAATGACTTGCGTGCCGACATACGCTGAATGCGCTCTGGTTGCTCTCTTCCATGTGAGACGCAGACCGCTGTACTGTGAACAGCTGAGGGCCTCCCTCTTTTTGGCCCGTCTGGGTGAGCATGAGAGTGCTTCCCGCCGTAGCCACCAACAGCAGGCCACAAAGGAACCTCTGTGGCCGGCAGCACTGAAGTGGCCACTGTCTTTTTCCTGAGTCTCAGGGTGTCTCACAAACTTTTTTCCATGGAAGCTTCTTTTCTTTCACCCCCTCCCCATTTTCAGAGGCCCTTTTTTCCTCTGCTCTGCTGTTCCTCTCATGGCCCCTACTGAGAGGACAGAGACAGACACTCCGCCCAGCCAAAGGTTTGTCTGCCAGTATGGTCGGTCAGCTTTGGTCTGGGACAAAAGCGCCCGACGCTGCCCACACACAGCAGCCCCCCCAACACAAGCCCACAGCAGACAACAGGCTCCCACATTTCCCCCAGACCTTCTGCCTTATCTCCCATCTCCTTCGTCTTTAATGACAAAGCATTCATCTCAAAGATCCTTCTTTGTCTGGTACAGATGCTACATTGCTAATCTTGGCCACTAGAAACTGCTTATCACCATTTTATAGAGAGAAACCCAAAACCCTGATGGGTGTGGGATCCACTGTGCTGGGTTCAATACCGGATCATTTCTAGGAAAGCATCTCTGAATGGTGAGTTCAATGTCACCAGCTGCCCTATGAAGTTGCAGTGATTAAACACTTTTAACTGAAATGAAGTGCTCTTGAGAGCAAGCTGGCTGAGCCACGGCGGCGGACGAGTGCTGGCTGAAATCCACAGAAAGCGGCAGCTGATGCAGGAGCAGCATTTCAGCCACCAGAAGATTCGGTCTCATGAAAATCTGACAGTCTAAACATTGAAAAAGCACATGTTTGAACTTGAGATTTTCAAAATAATTCAAATCTTCACAAACAGGTCATGCAAAATAATGGCAGACTCTTTTTTTTGGAAATTATATCGTCATTTCTTCAATAGATTGAAATTTTATAAGACAAGATTTTCAACAGCCATATATTTATACGGGTCAAAAGAACAGCTACAACGATGAAGCTGGATCAGTCAGGACGATCGTTATGTTGGGTTTCCGGTACTAATAAAGTACTTACTTAGACAACAAGAGCATCATCTTAAAAGCAAATGTATGCACCTTCTAGAGTAGTGGTCCCCAAACTACGGCCCACGGGCCAAATACGGCCCGCCTCCACATTTGGCCCAGCCCCCTGAACAACACCAGAGACGCATTTCGATTTTTTTTCATATACAGTGCGTGACAAAAATATAGGACCACCTATTTTTAGGGAGTACATTTTTTTTTTTTAATAAATAGTGTTATTATTTATTTCCTGACTTTTTTCTGTGAAAAACCCACAGAGGGTTATTTGGTTATTATTCATCTCATAAATAGCGATATTTATTTCCTGACTTTTTTTCTGTGAAGAACCCGGAAGGGGTTATTTGGTTATGCGTGGCTTCCTGGTTACAAACTGACCCCGGCCGCCCCAATCAGAGAACCGCAATACTGAAACAACCCGACTGAGCGCTCGTTAAGGCTCTATAGACTTTACAAAGAGCTAAAGACATGACCAGATGTCCTGGGAGGACACAGCGATGCTCTGTGGCACTGATAGGTCACAGCTGATCCTCGCTTTGACTGTCAGCCTGCTGAACATAGCTGCTCTTTGGTCATCAAAAATACGAACACTTAAGATGCCAGCAGATTCCCAGACGCATTCAGATTATCCTTCCCTTTTTAAATGGTCCTGGCTGTTTGGGAGTGAGATAGAAATATTAAATTAATTAAAATGGCTTTTCAAAAACAAAGGATGTGTATTACTTTGTGGAAACAAGTCATTATAGCGAGGGCTGGTGTTGGCTTCAGAAAAAGTGTGACTTCACTCATGTAGTCCATAAAAGAGAATGAAAGTTGATATAAATTTTTACGATGAGCTTAGAAAAATAAACAGTTGCTTAAATATTTTTACAAGATGAAAAAACATGCTCAATGGACACGGTTATTGGAAACAGTTATTAAAATGAAAAAGAGACACACATCTTCGAGACAGAAACTGTGATATCAGGTTGGACGGCTCTGCAGAAGCCTGCTGAGGAGCCGCCGGCGAGGCTCAGGTGAGCTGGAGCAGGAGAACATGTTCATCATGGTGGCAGACAGACAAACGCTTGTTCTGTTGCTCCCTGACTTGTGATTGTTGCACACCATTGTTGCATACTCAGACCGACACGTGGTAAGGTTGAATGGTCTTTTCCAATTTGCCAACAGTATGAAATTAATGAGCACAGCTGTCAAAGCTTCCTAATCAACTGAGCTCAGTTAGCAACTCGCTATGCTAGCATAACGACGGAAGGAAAACCAACAAAGACTGACTTTAACATGTCCGTACATTTACTTGGATAAAACAAAAACTGCAGTATGAGATGCAGCAGAGGAAATGGACAATTAAAGAAGGCCAAAACCATTAAAATAAACATCATAGGACAATGGTGAGACCATCTTTACCTAAAATCTAGCTTTATTTTAATACTTTGTAATGAGTTATGACGATCAGCCATACCATTAATGGCCCTGCAATCAGTTTTTATGTGGAATTTTGATTGAACATTTTTGAAAGAGTTGTTGACATATCTAAATAATTGTTATCGTGATGCTGTTAAGCCGTATATGCAGTGTATGCACATATATACTCTATATGCCAACTGTCTAATGCTGTTGTCGAGGATACCAAACATACAACTGAAAAGACTAAACTTAAAACTGAAGGTCACGGTGACAATCTTCCTTCTTTTTCAGCTGTATGCAGTTAAATATTCAGTAGTTGCAACAATATTACGGATGACTTGTGATCAAATGCTGGGGGAAGTATCAGAGGAGGATAATGGGAGCTTTGAGCATACATTACCACTAATCATAGCATTTGCATTTACCATTAGATTCATTGAAAGGCTGTCTCTCGATTAGCAGCTCACTTTGGCAGGAGATTAAGAAAGGTTTTCATTTTTCTCCGCAAAATTGAGGATTCTCTGAACAGTCTGATAAATTCATTGCCTAATTGGAAGAGAGTAGATCTGACAGACATCAATTTGTGTGCCACATTGAACAGGGAGGGATCCTTACCAATTTCTCATCAACGGTAATAAGTTGCGTGTCTTGTCCTGGTTTCTCTGCCAGCCTCAGTGTTGATGTGCTTATAGACCTGAAAAAGCATGAGATGCGCATTACACGCAGAGCAAAAACCACCAAAGGCAGGCGAGCAACAATGCAGACAATTCCGGCAGCAAGCGTCACTCTGCAACCGCCGAGAATCTCGAAGGAGGCCGAGAGCGACAACACAGAGAGAAGGAAGAGACGAGGAGGGAATCCCCCCCGCCTGCCATTACTTCTGTCTGGTGGGTTCCTGGCAGACGGACTCCGGTCCATTAATGACGGGACTGTGGTCGACTGTCAGGCAAACACTGTGTGGCTCTTTGTGAATGTGCAGCCGTGTCCTGTCACACAGCAGCAACGTGCCACCGTGGCTCGGTCACAGAGGGGCTACTCCACATAAGCACATTCCAGATTAGTCAGGGGATTGGAAATCTGCTCCAATTCTGATCACTAACAACAACTTTTACTCATTTAAGGAGTAAAAGTTTATATATTTGTTGATTAGAGCTTCACAGGCAAAGACAGTTGACACAAATTTGGGTTTTGGGCTCTGGGAAATTATTAAGGCACTTTCACTGTTTTCTGACAATTGATGGACAAATAAATCAATACACTGATCAAGCAATTAATCTGCAGATTCATTTAATAGTTAGTTGAAAACCCATTAAAATTTGCTGAAATCGCTGACCTGTCTTCTTTCAATGTTCACAACAACGTATGAGGTCAACTTACACATGAATGTTGTACCGGGGGACGTCATATTTCATGAACATCGACATCAATTCGTTCAGAACGTTCAGTGTTAAATTGGATCAAACAAACCAGCACCTGCCAAATCCTGACAAGTCAAAACCAAATAATTTGGGCACTTTAAAAAAAAAATAAAAAAGGGAAAAATCTGAATACATAATGATCAACATAGCTATCAAGTGTTTTTCTGTCAATGCACTGATCAACTGTGCAGTGTAGCTCAGTCCAGAGAATGCACATCCCTGCTCCACATTTGAACATTTGAAAGTAAAACCATACACTTGGCTGGTTATTATTGAGGCTACTGTGGCCAGCAGTGTTGTGCTGTAGTGCTTTAGACTGAAAGGAATTTCTGATATTTTTCCCCTCTCATCTATATGACCAAAATATTAGAAACACCATTCAATATAATGCAGTCCAGTTCAACATCACTGCAAACTGCATCTCAATAATAAACATGTTGTACTAAAGAGTACAGTCTCAACTTGCTCTTCTTGTAAAGTGTCATGAGATAACTTTTGCTGTGATTTGGCGCTATATAAATAAAATTGACTTAACTTGTTGAATAATGCTCTCAAAACTGACCAAAATTATCTTTATAGAGGCATAATTCACGGCAGAGTGGGCGTATTGGTCACATTAGCTAGTTTAAGTGTCTCCAATAAATCACGACTCTGTTGGTCAGAAATAGAACAAGGAGACTGAATCATGAACGTTCAACAAATGTAACTTGATCCGTTGTGATGCTGCATACTGCAGAAATTTTAATATATGAGCGGCGGTGTTGGTCGATTTAGCTGATAAATAATTGTAATAGTTTGAGGTTAGGAGCTGTTAGGATATAATACCAACCTTTTTTTTTTTTTTTTTTTAGAAAAAAAAGAATCGGATGGTAAAATACTGAATAAGAATGAAGTTATCTAATATAAAAAGCCAAATTATTCTTTAAAAAAAATCAATTATATAACACTGTATAATAGGGAGTTTGGTAAATATTGTCCATCTAAATGAGCCCCAATTAAGCAAAGCCTTTTCTCTTTTTCCAAACCCAAATGGAGTGGAGCCCACTGCAATGCTGCGAGATTTGGTGGCAGTGAAGTTACTGAATATTTTTGCAGTTCCTCTCTTAGTGGAACCTTCTGTAGATGTTTTGTTTGGCGGCTTGCGTGTGAAACATCGGCTCATAATGATGACCCTTCAGTCAGTTGTCCTCTGCCTTGTTTTACCGATGTTTGTAGGTTTTTATGTGAAAAGATTCGCTTGTCTACTTAAAACAGATTTGGTAGCAGGAGCCTGTGAAGATTCTCACTTGCCCAGGTCATGGTTATCTCAAGGAAATTGAATCGAAGCAACTGGACTTGTTATTTGTCTTAGGAAGACGTTTCACCTCTCATCCAAGAGGCTTCATCAGTTCATGCTCGCATCTGACCAGGCTGGGACTGGTCCGTGCTTAAAGGACGGAGAACAACTGTGATGTTAGCCAGATTTGGTAGCATTTTCAAAACGCTAATAAACACAACTATCAAGTAATCTGCAAGATAGACGCGACGCTAAGAAGAGTCTAAACACATGACAATATTCATCCACTGTATCCCACATAGACCGAGCAGCGATGCATTGAATGTATTCAATATGTCGCCCGCTGCGAACAACTGCAACCATCAAACCCACAAAATATGAGTTTTACAAGTGAAAATAGCACAACTTTAAGAAGGAGCTATATCTATTGTTCTAAGTTAGATCATTCAGAGATCAGCTGGGGCTGAGTGACCAGCCGTCCATGAAAGGCAGGTTAGTTAATAACAGCTAACTCGCATCATCATCAGCATTCTCACCACTGACACCAGCTGAACACGCCGAAGCGTCATCGAGCAGCAGAGCTCAACACGTCTGCAGCGCCTCGCTTTAATAAACGGAACATGGTCCATGGAACGCTGCAACAGCTCATACACACGAGCACTCCCAGCGTATGGGTGCCATGTGCAGTTTATTAATGTTCGAATCATTTGACGCCGGCCAGGGTCTTTCATCGAGTCCAGGCATTTAAGCGCGTACTAACGTGGATGACTGTGACGTCATTTGCCCCAGTCGAGGTTCACTGTGTCCGTCACCTTCCCCAGAACCGCGTCACGTCAGCTCAGACCGGTGTCGGTACGTGGCAAACGTCCAGCAGCGAGCGCCAGGCTTAGCGTCGGCTCATTAGCATCATCGGCTCATTAGCTGGCTGCTTAAAGGACGGAGAACAACTGTGACGTTAGCCGACTCTCACTAGACGATGGACGTCAGCAGGTGGGAAGGTGACGCGCCTTTCTGAGTCCATGCAAAGTGAGAAGCATCTAACGGGGTTTGCTGGGAGTACGGGGTCGCTAGCTGAGTGTCCAGCACGTCCCAGGTTAGCTGCTGCTAGCCTGCTGTTAGCTTGCCGCTAGCCTCGGACACTCGGCCTGCGAGCTTCGGTATGGTCGTGAATGTTCGTGAAATGGCGGGTAGCGACGCGGGCGCGAGCGCACACACAGTCAACGGCTGGGTTGCAGTTACCTGGCAGGATTCGCGAACCTTCTACAAGCCGCAGTGACCACAGACAACCGTCCCAGTCCAAGAAGTGACATTGAAGACGCCATGATTGTTGTCAACAATGACGTACGGTGACCGGGAAGGAACAAACAGAACGAGTGGATGACGCAGCCGGGCGGCGCAGGGACGTGTCCGGTCACATGTTGGTTTGATACCGCAGATTACGCAGATGACGGTCTTAATCCAGAGTATTTCACTCACTGATCCAGAGTGTCTGTATCTCCCTCGTTTTTTTAATTAGTCTATGAATATATCTGACTGCTAGTTTGGAGTTCTCTTGCATCTAATCTGCGCCTGCGCATTTTTAACATTCCAGCGCTTGTTTTGACGTCATGGGTGGGCTGAATGTGTTTAAAAGGGTCCTCCAGTGCGATGTGGCAACTGAGGCAGGTAATGAAGTTAGAATCATTGTTTTTGATAACGTTCTGCAACAAGCGCGAGAACTAGCCACAGAATTATTTATTTCAGATGACCAAAATGGACAAAATGGCTTTTTGACAAAAAAAAATCGAATTCTATGTATTGAGGTATTAAAATATACAGTATGCTGTGTTCCAGTAACATCGGGCAAAGTCTTACAAAAATTCATGCTCTCCTACCCTCAAATGACTGCAATGTTTGCATATCTATGATGCAGCGCTCATACAATAACCCCGCAAATCAGTCCTGCCCCCAATGGTCCATTGAAAGCAGCGATATCAAATAGATGCACACCCTGATACCAACAACGACTGACGGCAAGCATATATCGTATAATAATACTACCGACCGCCTGCTGTAGTCCTGTTAAACTGTTAAGGAGCGACTGGTCACGTGTGGTTTGATATCATAAATACAGCAGAGTCAGAAAAAGTGTAAGGAAAAAACTTTTATTGTTTCACTCTTCATATCTGTACAAATACCATCAAACTTTGTATGTACATATGACATTTACATAAAAAATACAAAACTATATATTCATAACAGAATTTTGTATTTCTCTTGTGATGCTTGAAAATAAAAATGCATTCGGAGAAAGAAAAACGACAAAAACGAAACAAAGTGATGAAGTCGGATATAGTGTTACTGCAGTAGGTAGGTAGGTTATTCCTATTTCAGCTCTGCGGTCGTTGGCAAGAAGACAGCACACAAACGTTAATGGCACATTGTTTCCAAAGTAATCAAGTATCGTCCCAAACGTTCCTCTGTTCTACTGAGGGAGGCAACGACTGAAGCTAAAGTGTGAACAAGTCTGAGGGTCTCAGAGTGAACCACAAAAGTAGGAAAAGAAAAACAAATGGCTCTTTTATTTCTCTTCCATTTCATCACTGCCGTGTTGCAACCTTTACGAAACCATTGAGAGAATCCCTTTGGTCGGTTATTATGAGTTGTAAACAAACCAGAAACACTTCTGTACATAAAATGCTTGATATATTCCCAATAAATAAAGACACAGCCTAAACATGCACCTACGTATGTCTGACATAAACATCTGTGATAGAGATTTGACAAGCAGATTTTTACAGCTGAGCGGATGCAATTTACAGCTTGTAGAGGGCTCATACTTACATGGTAACATGACAAATAAATAACACTGCTTCTCTTTGGACAAATATATTTCTTCATGATAAAAAAGAAAATAAAAAGGACAAAGAGGGGGAAATGAGTAGTAACACATTATATCATGGTAGATTGTAAGCCTGACATTGTAAATGTATAAATTATAAAACACAAAAACAGTATAAATAAACATCTAGCAGACTGAACTATATGTATACTTCCTTTTTCTTTTAAAAATAAATAAGCATACACAATGTACAGTATGGACATGATTCCTTGCCCTGGGCCTGTTCCCCTAGTGATCGGGGGGCTTATCCATCCAGTACAGAAGATAAATGGACATAGGCCATGTAGTCTGAGTCCTCATCTTCCTCATCCTCCTCCTGGTCTTCTGTAATGGCTATATGGGAGAATATATGGTAGCTGTTGTATGAATATGGACCACAACAGCGCGAAAATATCACTGAATGTTCTCACAAACAGCTCACAGCAAAGCCACTGACACACAACCTCCCTCTGTTTCTTCTTTCTGCGCGTGTGTATGCGAATGTGAATTATTGTGGCATCCTCAATTATGCAACTCCCATTTTACATAATCTAGCAAGTTGGGGTTGCAACAGGAGAAAAAAGCAGGCTGACGGACAAGATGGATGGACGGGAGGGTGGGAGTCTGTGCGTATGTGTGGGTGGGTGGAGGATGCTCGGGGTGGGGCGGGGATGGTGGTGGTGGTG
>CAAKHG010001621.1:276-16638 GCA_901007715.1 Dactylopterus volitans
TTTCACCAGCAGAATTATCTCACTATCTTGTGCCAAAACGCTGCATTTCACCAACTGCCGTTTAGGAAGGCTCTGGAAAAAAAAAAAAAAAAGAAAAAGAAAAAAAAAGGAGTCCTCAACTGTCAAGATAGCTTCTGCTTAACTGCACAAAACCAGGACTGTGGAACCTCTTATGGAACCCATTTACACCTCTACTTTAAACGGGCCGTCTTGATGAGGAAAACAAAAACAAACAAACAAACCAAAAAAAAACACGTTAATGAAAGCTGCGATCAGAATGACCACATCTGGAGGTCGCCCGGCTCGTGTTGCGCTCGGATACGGGAAGGTGTAAACACAGTCCCTACAAACGTGTCTCATCATCATCATCATCACCACCACCACCACCATCGTCATTGCCGCCAACTTCCCCGAAATGACCCTTCGACGACAACGCTCACCGCCACTCATTTCCGTTATCTTGTCCGCACAGGCGCCGGCGTGACACTGAGTTCTCGCGCACCATCCACCCTCGCAGGAGCGCCGAGAGTTCTGCTACACAAAGTCAAACAAATAAAGTATGTGCTCATAAAACAATTTGATTCCTATCTAACGTTGTTTTTTTTTTTATGGACTTATTAAAGGGCGCATGCATCATTCGAGAGGTGTGACTGTTGCTTCTGAGTCGTGCCCGGGTTCCTCCTGGCTTGCCCGGGCTAAATTTAAGACTTTTTAAAGACCTTTTTAATACCACCTAAAGTGACATTTAATGCTAATTTCACGGCCACACTCGCAAAAGTATGAACGGTATAATGGAAAAATCGGGAGTGGATTTATTAGGAGACGTTATGCAAACACTCGTACATATATCTAATAGGAGTATTTTGTGTGAGCTCATAGCAGCATTTTTGTCGCATTAAGTGCTGTTTGGTCACAAAAGGCATTCTAATAATACGGAAAAGGGGTGTATTTATCATGGTTTTACTCACTTGTGGAGAGCTAAGGTGTGACTGGGAAAAGAACAGTGCCCTGGGCGCCTCCTGCTGGCACGCTGTGGCACAGGCGATGTGTTTTCATGCGCTTCATGTCTCGAGTCCAGAGCTGAAAGTCCCACCGTCTCCAGCCTGGAAGTTTGGTGGCCTCGCGGTCTTTGGTTGGAACACGCTGGTCGCATCCAGGCTCCGCCACACCGAGATACACTGACAGTTTGGTTTCTCCACTGACAACGCGGTCGCCCATGAAGACTCGCTCTATTACGCAAACGCTGGCGCAAAGCAACACAAAACTGCACCTGCACCCTGGTAACATCTAAGCCACGCTGGTCAACCGTGACAATGAGCCCCCATTTCCACCCAGCAGTTGGGTTGGGTGGCATTTTTTTGGGCGTTTCCACTTACAAAAGTTGCGGATGGTACCAAAGAAACTGTACCATACCGTTCCGATTTTGGTAACCCCTCTGTCCACACCACTCTAGCACACTCATCCTGTACCTAAATGGTGGAGGTAGACACCCTGCGGTCGCCGATTGGTCACTCAGATCGAGACGCTATCATCAATTTCATAAGCGGAGATACAGATACAGATAGCACATAATACAGAGGGAGGGAGGAGACACAGCAGTGAGGAACGAGGAGCTCGTCTCTCAGAGAGGCCGCGGAGGGCTTCCAGCCAACGGCCGAGCAACGCCAGACCAAAAGCTTAGAGCTCCGCCGTGATTAAGTTCTTTTCAAAGAGCGCAAGAGCGGTGTGGACAGGAAGATGCGGAGGTTGTTCGACACGATGACCATCAGGGATAACCTCCGCCTACTGTTTACGGTACGGTGGAAACGCAAGCTAACATTAAAGGTTTATCATTCCGTAACATAACGCACCGAACTGCTTGGTGGAAACGGGGTTTATAGACACAAAAAAAATTCACATGCTACATTTGACAGTTATTCATGACTTTACGCCATTTATCTAATCCCGTGGAACAAAAAGATTAAAAAAAATCCTTAAATAAAAATAAAATTTAATACCTTATAAATGAAATTTAATACTTTGAAGGCCTTAATTTTAACAACATAAAAAGCACCATTTTTTTAATACTTAAAGACCGTGCAGGTACCCTTTAGGCATCTGTTTATACTTTTTTCCAGCTGAGGTCATTATTGAGTGTCGAGATTCGCTCTGTCTGGTCCAAAATTCATGCTGGTGCAAAACCCACAGTCTAGATTCTTATTCAGTTCACTGAATTCCTCCAGTCCAGCGAAGGCAGCAGAAGACTTCAGATCTGATTTGACATATGCTGCTCCAGCGCGCCGTGTCACCGCTCGCAGTGGATCACGACCTGCGTTACATCATGACCCGCGTTACCTCAGCTGGAAGCAGCACCAGTCGCCAAACACACACGCTCGCACGGGTATCGGCCTCCCGATAACAGAAGTTACATTTCATGCTTTCCCGTTTTCAAATGCATCACAACACGACTCAGCCGTCGCACCGGTCGAGCCACGTTCACGTCTCGTTAACCTCCAAGTCGCTACTCCAACCAGGAGAAGGGATTCTCTGAGGCCTCTGACATATCCCACGAGCCCGTTTCCAAAAAAAAAAAAAAAAAAGTCGGGATGCTGTGGGCAGCTGGAATCCTCCATTAAGCGAGAATGAAAACATTCCATTTTCAAAATTACAGCAATCGGTCTCCTCAGTTCCAGACACTTCGGTGGTGAGGCAACAGAGTGGCAAACATGACACTGTCTTACATTTTTGTGAGACACGTTGCTGGCATCACATCCAAAACAGGCTTATAATTAAGAAAAGAAAAAAAAAAGACTTTCAGCATTTGATATGTTGTCTTTGTGCTATTTTCATTTAAATATGGCCTTTCAGTCTTTTTCAAAAACATCACATTCTGTTTCTATTTACATTTCACACCGCGTCCCAACAGTGTGGGGTTGTGTTAACATGAGCGTGTCTGAGAGTAGCAGTCACGCATCACCATCAGCCAACCTCTGAGGAACCCTCTCCAGAGGACAGTCTTGTTCTCCATTTAATTCATCTGAAGGTTATTCAGACGGGGACAGTCAGGCCCCCACACTTTCTACTCCAAACAGTTTCTTCAGCGGCCGTCACCGTGCAAGGGTTATTAGAGAGGCAATGAGATAGAGCTCAGATATCCCGCCACCTCCCCTCCCTGCTTTACAAAGTCAAGTGTTGTTTGTAGGAAGGGACAGAAGAGGGGAGACGGGATCAGGAAACAGGCAGATGGAGCCGTTATCAAGTGCGGAGAGAGGTTCCTATCAGAAGGTCAGAAATGAGACGGCATCCTGGGATGAAGAGGAAGCCACCGGAAAATAGCCAGTGTGACGTTGTGAGGCAAAAAAGCCTCAGTGATTGGTGGGCGTTCGGGGGTAGAGCAGCGACTTTCAATAGATTGGCTGTCAACCAGTAAATTAACCACAACTATTCTGGTGAACGATTAACCATTTTCAGGAAAATTCAACCTTCTCCAGCTTTATAAATGTAAATTTGGTGTCTTTCCTCCTCACTGATAATAAACTGGGCATCTTGGCACTGTGGGCTGAATGAGACATTTGTTAGAAGTACACAGATTGACATTTTTTGCTGTGTTTCATGACAATATAATATAATGGCCATTTAACAAAAAAAAAAAAGTAAAAAAAATAGTGTTTAATTGCAGCAACTCTCAAGACAGCATGTGTTTATTAAAAAATCGCAAGCTGTGTTTACATAGACACAGATGGCATGAATTAAGAGACTCCATTTCTCCGTGAGTAACAATGTCCCGGTGAACAGAGGCCGGCGATTGTAGCGCAGTGGTGAGCGTGGATTTAACAGCGCGCCGATAGTGGCGGCAAACTACGCGCGGCGCTTCCCCCGCTATCGCCCTGGCACAAAGAATCCCAACCGTCATTGTCAGACATCTCGACAGCTTCTTTTCCCCGAAGCGGCCAGGCCGCTCGTCTACCCGCACGGGCTGAACAGCTGCTGTAATACCTTCTGCCAATAGAAGAAGCCGGACTATTTGCACGGCTATCCGTGTTTGCATTGGCTTTTTCTACATCATTATATTGCCGGCACAGAGACCGCCACAGTCTCTGTGTTTACTGTGAAGTACAAATGTACATTTATATATATATATATATATATATATTCACATCTGTACTCCAATGGGACATATGCATTTTTAATTTCCCCAGAACACAGCGTCTTCCATTTGCTCTTCTCCAATCATCTGGAACAGGTACACACTAGACATAAAGAGGACAGATAACCACGGGTAATGGAGACCTGTTAGGAGTAGAGGGTATCTGATAAGAGGCACTCGTGCTTCCTCTGACTGAAAAACAGCGCAGCGGACACCTGAGCGAGCTGCCTCCTCATCCCTCCACTCCACTCTGTTATTGTGTCCTCGTAATTCCTTTAAGCCACGGCGTTCTTTAGTGAGTCGAACACAACCGCGAGCCGCGACCTCCCGACCTAACCCAGATAGTGCAGCGTGGCCCCGGTAATGCAGCCGCTGGTCTCATGGGTAAGTTAATTCATGCAGCGCCAGGAGACGCAGCTCAGGAGCGTCGGGGGTTGCAAAAACATCGGCTTAGCGCTACCTGAAATCGGCTGATGCGCAGACGTAATGCGATGCGACAGGAAACAAACACGAGGAGGAGACATGTGGAAAGCAACGTATTTACACCTAAGAATTCCGCAGGAGCCCGGAAAGGCTTTTGGATCCAAAACCATCTCTGAGGTTTTGGCGTTTTGCCGGTTTTCACACGTATCTGCTGGGAAGATATGTCGTGCAACATGTTCCCAAATTTTAACATGAAGCAGATAAAGAAATTCCGATATGGTCGCAGTTTCTTTCTTTCTTCCTCTTGCAAATTCCGTCGGTGATTCTGTAAATCAGCTGCCTTCTCTGACAAGCAAGGAACGCGTATCAGTCGGAGATCCCGGCAAATCACCCTAAGAAGTAGATAAGCAAACAATCAGCCGCGCAAAAACCGCCAGTCTGTGTTCTGAATTCATTTCATTCCGGCATGAACCTCAGTACTCGTCTCTTGGCCGTCCAGCGAGCCGGCTCTCCATTAATTTGCCTCCGCAGTGGAGCGTCAGCCATGGGATTTTTGCCGTGTGTGTTGAGTATTATAGAGGCCTGATGTCTGAATGGGTATGCATACAGGGGGGGATTCATAGTTTGCTTCATTGAAAATGACACGAGAGCGAATGCGGTGGGGGTTGGGGGGATGCAATGAGGATCTGCACACAGCGGTTATTGACACACCGCGGCTATCTCATCGGACGCATTCAGGTCCGGATCGTGCTGCGGAGGAGTTTATGACACGAGGAGGTCCGGGAGAAGCAAGAGCGAGCCGTGATTATTAATTATTAAAAGATGGAAGGCGGGGCGCGCCGGCGCGGCCGCTCCTGCTTAAGATGCGGCTGCGCCGTCTGACCTTTCACCGAGTTTTCCCTCCAAACATTTATCAGTTAAGGGGGTCAGACGCATTTTGATGTCGATGTCCATGCTAATCACAGACGACAAAACCTTGAGCAAAGCACAAAACATCAAAGAGGAGTTACAAATCGCCCGAGAATTTTCTGACCCCTCAGAGACGCCGGCATGACTAGCGTTTGTAGTATTACATCAAGTAGACCGGGATGATGCAAACAACCTCAAGACCCTTTCACATCTAAAAATCCATGTGAACATGTGGAAGTTTGCCACGTAGGCAACTGAATACAATCCAGCGTGTGTGAGGGTCTGGAGGCCTGCCGGACACCAAAACTCTGCAGAGGCACTCCTAATTTTATGGTTTATGACTACAACTATTCAAGAATGATTCCGTAAATGTTATGAAGTCGTGTGGATTATGTGACTGGTTTGTTTAGACTGACCGGGGTCCAGGTGTTCCCACATTGCAATGCGCTTTCAAGCCGGGAAGTTTTTGTAGCCCTGAGTAAGGTCACCTTTTAGTTGAACGTCATTAATTTAAAGTATGATGTGTTGTGCAGTGCAGGAGCAAAATTTGGTTATTAGTAATAATTATAGTAGATGATTATTATCATTATCAAAATTAATTCAGCTTAATTAATC
Source organism: Dactylopterus volitans (assembly GCA_901007715.1). Lineage (NCBI taxonomy): Eukaryota > Metazoa > Chordata > Actinopteri > Syngnathiformes > Dactylopteridae > Dactylopterus > Dactylopterus volitans. Next base: position 6,350 of record CAAKHG010001621.1, read on the forward strand.
AACATTAATTAAAACGGGGCGCCACCAGGAACACCCGGACTCGTAGCCAAGCAAGTGGAATCAGTCCGAAAAGATGTTCACCTAAAAATGTCAATATTAGGTAACGTTGGCATTTATGGAATGGAAAAAAAGGAGGCGCGGAGGTCGACACTGATCCGTCAACCGGCTAATGCCACGGTACGCAAGCAAAACTCTTAAAAACATAACAGACGTTATTAGCAGCAGCAAAATCAATAAACAATTAACATCGCTACTGCACAGAAATCCAGGCATACACGGCAACTACCCACTAACTAAAGGCAGACACAAACAACACAGATAAACCACAAACTCTGTGTGTGTGTGTGTGTGAGTGTGAGTGATAAAGAGAGAGAGAGAGAGAGAGAGAGAGAGAGAGAGAGAGATAGATAGAGGGCGGGTGTGTGAGGAAGTGAAACAAAATGGCGGTCACGGCGGCTTGCCAGCGACAAGAACAAAGAAGCAGCTGTGCGGGAAGTTAAAGTTACACGCAATCAGGTGTGTGTGAGATGTGTGTGAGTGGCTAGTGCGAAGAGAGAGAGAGAGAGAGAGCGGGAGAGAGCGAGAGTGACAGATAGGAGGGTTGTAGCGGCGATCGGGAATCAGATCCAGGACCTGCATGTGCTACACGGACTCACTGGCTTAGCTGATGAGCAGCTCGAGCCTGGACCTTTAACTCGCACAACAAGTACTGATCCGGACCGCGGCTGCAACGTAACCCAACAAATACTGGCACACGGACAATATTCATGTAAAATAACGGAGCGGACACGTATCGCGTAAACAGCAAATACAATTTGCAAACATTATAAACACATTCACAACGCTGACATCTGCCAGGAGCCAGAAGCCTCTCACTCGTGCAGATGAGTGGTCCGATCTCGGCTCCTTCGTTATGGCGAGGCGACGTCGGCTAGCGGCGGCTACTGTCTTCTCGGCGGGGCAGCCGATTTCCGGTGAGGTGAACTAATCCTGGCATGCGGCGGGGAAGTAGTGAAGTTAAGAGGAAGGCTTGCTGTCATTCTTTCGTCTTCTCGAAGCGGGTAGTGCAAGTTAGCTACATTGCTCCGCATCCGCGGGCATCCGGTCGAGAGGGACAGTTCGGATCATTTCGGGCTAGACTGGCACTCGGGAGGGGAGGTCGTTCGCCCGGCGAGGGAGATCCGCAAGCCTGAAGGGAGTTAACATGTGCGCGGCGCTTCTGTCGCGGGGTTAGGTCAGGACATGTGCCACGTGGAACAACTGACCTGGTCCCGGAAGCGGTGGTGGTCCCTTCCATCAGCGACGTAGTCACGGTTACGGTCGCCCGAGCCAGAAGCAGTAAGCTTAAGGTGTTGCGTATTTTTATATTTTCGGATGATGTGAATGTTTGGGGCTGTCCTTGGCGGATGTACCCAACGGGGAGCAGGGAATTCCGAGGGAACACCACTGATTAGATGGTATAACATACATTGGGGGTGTCACTCAGATGGTCAGCTGAGACCACGTGTTGGGGGAATGGGGAGGGACGCGGAACTGAGCTCTTTGTTTTCCTCCGTTAGCAACACGTGGTCTTCAGGCTTTTGGAGGTACATGTGGGCCTCTTTTGTCTGAAGTTGTTGGTGAGGCACTACAGACGTAAGAGGTTAGTAAAGTAACCCGCTGCAAATTGCTTTGCCAATTTCAATCTGATGGCACATTTATGTGGACAAACAACGATGATTCTCCATTTTGAGTCAAACATGGGCATTTTCAGCCTTTCAGACTCGCCAAGCAAAAGAGCCTCGTTTCATATCGGTATCAACCAACAAGAGTAAGAGGCTTGGCATCCCATTATCCATCCCTTGGATGGCCTGGACAACTCGTCTAGGATCACAAACCTTTTCTTGTGATGGTTTCCACACTACATGCCTGAGCAGCACCATGAGGTCAAAGAAAGTACAAATGCTACCAGGAGTCTCCCAAAAACACATGCCACAGGTGAGATGGGCTATTTGTTCGAGAGGGAAAAAAAAGTATCCCATGACTGTCTATTCTGCTGTTCAAATACATGTTTCCAGAGTTCTGTTAACTATTTATGGCTAATTTCCGAGACCTGAGTTGTCTCTGATAGATGACTGGTCTCAGCACGCTTCAAAAACCATCTGGCCATGCAGTGTAAACTAGACCTTAGTTGAGATGAGTGGGGAGACGACCGGATAAATTACAGTTTATGCGGTTTTGTCGCATTTGGACACACTTGAATGGACACTGTAACTGGAAGACAACGGAGAAGATGGAAATGGGGGGGGTGCTGGATTTGTCGTTTTCTCTGTAGATTCGGTCCCTCTGGATCCAACCTGCAGTTTCTGCTCTGAAATCCTTTCCCTTGCTGCCGGCTGCTGCCCAGGAGAGCAGCTGCCATTAACCCCAAGCACACTAAAGACAAAAAAAAAATCTGACAATAACATCTAAACTCTACATGACATACCAGATTTCTCATTAGGGTGCAATGCGCTGAATCTACCCTCCAGCCGCGCCTACACCTTTACCTCCAGTTCTTAAAGGGAATCGTGTCAATCATTGCGCCCCTCCGTCCACTAATTGCGCCTCGCTGGTACTTTGCGGAGGCTTCGGGAGATGCGGCGGCAGCGACACCGCCTTATTTACTGCAGACTTTCACGCGCGCTCGTCCTCAAAGGCATTTGTGGCGTTGCACTACACTGCCCATTAGACACACCTGGATACTTAAAGTAGGCTTGATTGATTAATTATATGGTTCAAAGGGTTTCAGACACTGTTGGGTCATCTGACAGGCAATTAGTGTGAAGCACAATTGCGGAGGCACAACTGGTTGAAGTCCTTTAAAAAATAGAAGAGGGCTGAGACGAGTCGATGGCAGCCCTTATTAAACAAAGCTAAGCGGAGAATTCAAGGGTCATCATTGGCTCCTCCAGCGCAGTGAGTCTAATTTGACATTGCTTCTCCCCTTGACTCATCTCTGCACGAGGCACAACACTGTTCTTCATGGATTCCACCCTCCTGGAGCCTCACTCTCATTGGCTGCCTACCATATCACACAAAGAATCTATGGTGTCTACACACCTATTGTCTACCGTTTATGTGCCATTACATTGTTGAGCCTTTGAAACACTAAACGTATCGAAAGAGAGCACTTTGTACTGTCTTTTGAAAAGGTATTTACATACTAACGACTGTTTTGTTTTTTTTTTTCACGACACATTGAGGAGGAATGGTATGTAGATTATATTCACTGAAATGGGTTTACCATTTGCACCCATGTTACGTTCAGGTTCTGGTGCAGGTAAGAGATGCTGTATGCGTTTGGAAAAGGATTGACAGTCATATATATGCTGTATGTGGCTCAGCCATGACCAGTTAGTCATATTTTCTATGGTATTTTAGAGATTGTAATTTTCTGGAAAATTACCTGAAACTGTTAATGAGTCATCATGCTCTCATGGGCACATGTATCAGTTGTGTGTCTAGTAAAATTGTGAGCTAGCTGGCTTGGTCGTGCTATCTCTTATAATCTTTTTCCTTTCATTCGAACCCCGGACAAAAAAATAAATAAATTTAAAAAAATTTAAAAATCAAGCGGCTATCAATTTCACGAACTCATCAGCAGTGATGGTTATTCCAGGCCACATCTACACCATCTACACGTTTCCCCTCTACGTAGACCAAAAAAAAGCAACAGCATTTAATCTTATTTGAATATCCCATTATCACAAATCACACTGCCTCAGTATTCGTCACAATCTGCACGCAAAATAGTTGGTCTCACCTGCACGTTTCTATATTTCTGTCGCGAGAGAACGTAGTGAGTGATACATCCGTATTGAACATCTTACATCACTGCCTTGCTGTTTGCGCTACGAACGTCAGGCAATATCAACAAATCCCCCTCTTGGCGTCACGCTTTTACACATGTGTGCATGTCAAATCTACAAGCACTCCGCTGGCTGTTGCGTACGAGCTCAAATATCAAAGGCACCCGGTTTTAGCGAAGAGGTCGTTCCACACTCCGAACCACTAGGGGGCAGCATACTGCTGGAAATCCCTATGAGTAAGAAGCATTAAATGCTTATATGTAAACTAGTGGAAATTTGCCAACAGTGAACGTAAAGTATCCAGAACAGGTGAAATAATAGTTGTAGATTGTACTTCTAAGCGGAAGCACCCTCACCCCGCAAACATGCAGACAGGCGCGCGTGTCTTCTGTCCACGGCCACACTTCGCTTCGCCTCCCCACCTCCTGCCCTTCTTGAGGCACTGTGCTCTTCCTCCGTCTCTCCATCTGCCACTTTCTTTTTCTGGACAAGTTAATAAGATGACAAAGGGGTCACCCCTGGGGCCACAGCAGTCTGCCAAACAACATCGGTCAGACGGACATGTACTGACACACGGGAGCAGCTCAGTCTTTTAATTACCCCCTTCAAGCTTCTACCCAGTAGTCGGGCATACACAAGTGCAGAGGAGAGGAGATGGGGATTGATATGTGAAGAAGACGGAGGGATTGTTCTTCCCTTTGCCCTTGGGGAGATCCATAAAGCAAGCTGCTGTTGTTGGCAGCTGTAATTAGCTGCATTGGAAAGGACATTATCAATACTGGACCGTGTACAGCAGAGCGAGAGCAAGAGGCAACAGCTCCTTGTTTAAGATGACTACTTCAAGGTTGTTTTCCAAGGACAAGGCTTCTACTGCTGGAGGGGGCCAAAGGCAGCTGACGAGGAGCTGGTCCAATGATGGAGCAGCGCTTTCTGTTGAGAGCACAAGAGACTCGTTGAAAGGCAAAGGCGTCGGGCAAGACTAACTGGCCATCAGCGCTTCATTAAGGATACACACCAGCGATGCATGGCCCTCGTGGCCAAAAGAGGGATACAAAAATACAATAAGGAATAAATAATGCATGACAATGATAATCAGAGGGCCAAATACGGAGGCACGAGAGCCTGATAGTTACAGCTGTCAAGCAATTTGCTCTCCATTATTATTGCAACTGTAATTAAAAGACAACCGAGTATGGCCTTGGGACGCAGTCACTTAGCACTATTGGTCCTTTCTGATTTTGCCTTCTGATCAGCGACTGTTACAACAATGCACCGCCTTCGCGCCTGACGCAATTAGCATTTGGACTGAGCAAAGTAAAAGTTTATGCCTGAAAATAGCCCCTCCCTATATAACCTCTTTCTTGCCATTTTTATCCCACTGGGGGGGGGGGACTAAATTTATCAATATGCATTAAAGCTGCCGCTAAGTATGTGCTCCATAAAAGCTAAAATAATTAGCAAACAGTATTAACTGCCGAAAAACACTAAATGCTCTTACAACCTGTATTAAATCAACATATTAACAGTTTGGTGCTGCGGCGGTACTGTCCAGGGGACTTTTCATGGTTGTTTTTTTTTTTTTTTGTTACTTCAGGAAATAGTTGCATGCTGAGGCCAGAATGGTGAAAACTAAACAGTGAAGTTGCAGCTGGACTTTAATTAGAAACAGGGAGCTACAGACTCACTGATACTCCTAGATTCTTCGCTGCCAATGATGCCTCTGACCTCAGAGACTGTCATTTCATAGCGTTATGATGAAAAAAAAAAAAATCTACAGGCACTTTAAGTACACATAAACACCCACTGTGTTTGTCTAATAGTCAGTGGTGACCAAGATAAAGAAAGGCTGGTCCTGGGGTTAAACATGTACCTTCACTCTAAGGGCCTGGAGTTCTGGCAAAGAAAGGAACATCACAAGAGGAGACTGTGAGTAAAAGCAACATCAATGAGCCTGGAAGTGTGAGGCAGCCAGAATACAACAAGCAGTCTTCTTACGGAAAAAAAAAAAAAAAAAAAAAAAAAGATTGTATCTCTGAACCATTTAATCACTTGGGATTTCACATTTCTACAGTAGCAGGCAGCTTGGTAGGAAGTAGCGCCCGTGGGCCTGCCTTTGACAGATGTCTTCCTGAGGGTGACTAGGGGGCGGTGGGGGTTAGGGTGACTGACAGCTGTACCCACCAAGGCGAAGAAAAAGGCAAGGCCAGACCCAGAGGACTCTCAAAAGATCCCATCTCCCCCTTCTCATTCATATTCATGTGTGAGAATCAAAGCCGGCACACTCCTGAGGTGCTTTTTAAGAAACTGGAGGCTTTGTTGCAAAAGTGATAATTGTCCAAAACAGCAAATGCAAGACAGAGCAGATAGATACCAATTAAATGTTTGATGCGACCTCACCACTCATTGTTTACTTCTCTGCTATGTAGAGATTCTGTTGAACCAATGAACACTTTAAAGGAAATAGATAATATATATATATATATATATATATATATATATATATATATATATATATATATATATATATATATATATATATATATATATATATATATATATATATATATATATATATATATATATGAGTGCCCCATCTGTTTCAGAGTTTTGGCTTTGACTAAATGAGCTAAATTTCTCTGCGTGTTCCGAGACATGGCAGTCACGGGTATGTAGGACATGTCGCCATGGCGCTCACCTTTGGCCACCAAAATCCAAGTGGACATCCTTGTCCTATTTTAAGTAATTCTCCGGGTTCCTGAAATGCTGAAGAGAACGTATAAGAGGTCACCATGATCCTGAAGTCTGACCACCGCAACGCAATTATTTCATCATTAAGCGACCATTCTTGCCATTTTTGAAGAAGTCAACTTGAGAGACTTTCAAAAGGCTGGAACAGGGAGGAAAAACAAACAGAAGGCGGCCGAATGGTTTCAAGAGATTGTGAATTTTGTCTGAAAAGGAAACACAAAGAAAAAAAAAAAGTACACATGAATGCTCTATAAAAATTTTCACACTTTTCTCAGATGTGACAGAGCTCCTTCAGAGCAACAGAGGACACTTTTATGACGAGTTTCCACAGGCTGGGTAGTATAATCAAAACAAACTGAAAAAAAAAATGATAGATACCCCTCTCTCTTTTACTGTTATCAATAGAGCATTGAATTTGGTCCCTGATCCACTATGGATTTGTGATGAAAACCGCTCTACACTCAGTCATCCAAAGGTTATTCATTGGCATTTGCATCCAATGCTTATCTGTGTATATACAGTATGTGTCTAAATCTCAGTGCGGTGGTAGAGCCGGGTAAAACTTTTTTGATGGGACATCAATTGCGGACATCAGTCAAGGTCAAGTGGTCTGATGGGGGTAAAAGGTAAAAGAAAAAAAAAAAAAAAGCAAACAAACAAACATCTAAATGTTAAACCCTGGCCCCGCCCGACTAGCCAAGGAACATGGCAAATGATGGGGAAAGAATTCCTCAGTTAGTAAATTAATTTGGTCACTACAAGGCCCCGCTGCACATAGTGATAAGCAGGAGGCAGGGCAGATTAGCACTGCCTAATTGAAAAAAAAATAAAAAAAAATAAAATTGCCTGCGCGATGAGGGATGTATCACAAACCTCCAGTCAGCTCTGAGGTAGAGAAATTTGTGTAATTTTGTGTGATATGAAGGGAGATGAATGGAATGATGGCAGAAATGAATGCGAATGAAAGATAAGATGATATTTGACTTGAAATTGGCACCCGGCTGGGCTAAGCTCTGAAGAAGGAATTGGCTTAATAATGCATGCGCCAATCACAGGCAGTGGTGAAATCATTACTGGCCACAGACCTGGTGGTGGGCAAGGTCAAAAGCAGCTGGTTATTACCACAGTTATATTATTCATAAGAGCCATTTCCACATCAAGTGGCCTTCCCCAGGCTGCAGCTGCTCTCCCAGACCTCCTACACAGTCGGAGGGGAGGTAATGGGCCAATCAGCACAGTCCTGCGGGGAGCCTGCCTGTCACACTGGGATCCAACCAGAGAGCAGGCCAGGAGAGAATGCCATCCGCGCTTCAATAACCCCTGAAGCCATGGTGATGCGCGTCAGTCAAGCGGGTTTATCAGAAGAGCCGGGATGCGCGAGACCTGGAAGAAGCCCGGCGCTGCTCACGCATGCGATCGCTCCACACATGCGCTGGCTTGGCCGGCTGCGTATTCCAGCGCTTTCCCCTCGATTTCATCAAATCGGCGCGCGCGCACGCGCCCGGCAAAACAATATAAACTCAATTTGGAGGAGAGTTCTACTTTTGCGGCAACGAGATTGTCGTCTTCCCAACTCGTCTCCCGTGCAAAATTCATCTTCCGGGGCGCACGGCAAACACTTGCATGTGAAATTTCCCGGCTCTCGGCTGAGCGGCTCGTCTAACGATAATTGCCGCGCTATGTATTTATCAAGCTGAGTGCTGCTTTCGCTGTGAGGCGTCCCTGCTGCTCGTTGCGAGAGGGAACGCCGTCCCAGCTGAGCCGAGTTCCGAGTTTCCAAACTTTGACTTCGGAGAGCAAGGACGGGCCTGTGTGATGGCTTTTTTATCAACATACAACACGAGTACAATTACTATTATACAGTCCTGAGCCTTTAATTCCCGTTCAAGGACAGAAACGAGGTTGGTTTGTTTAACTGCAGTCGTACCTGCTGTCATGATCGATTTCATGAGGGAGACTTTTATGATTCGAGAACCTCAAAATGGGTCAAACTGAGGCCCTGAGAGTGAGAATGAAGTGAGGCGACAGTAGATAAAGGATGAGAATCACGATCAGGGACTACAGTGGTGGGAATGACGTTCAATATTCGCAGAAGGCCGGTATGGATAACGCATGGGCCAAAAAAACATGTTTTTTTTTCTTGCCTCTGTTCAAGGGACAGTCGAGGCAGGAGGTATTATGTTTCTGTGCCTGTGCAGCTCATTTCTATGAAGCTTCTATCTCAGAAATGCCAGGAGGGGGGTCTTCAAAATCGGCATAATTGTCAATACGGGTTCAAGGATGATCCGATTAGAGGTGGGTCATCGGTGCGACCTCACGCCTGTCATGTTTCATGAGCATCACAGCTCAGGAACGACTGGATGGAATTATCGGCGATTACGGGTAACATAACCAGGAAACAAGACCTCGCTCTGTTCGACGGCACGCAAACCCGTGGACTGTGCGCCGGGCGTGAGCGTGGCTAAACGCAGTTCAGAGCAGGCTTCTCGCTGAATCAGCAGATCCTAGTAAGCAAGACTACACCTAATCGGTCCATTTCTTAGCGGTGGACAGAGCAACTTTGGTATCACCCATCAGTTTAGGTTTTTTTTTTGTTTAGAAGGCTCAAGCATTGTGACCATCTTGTATTTACGTGCAACCCAGAGGTGGCCATATTTGGAAGAGAAAGCTGGACATGAACTGTGCAGCGCTGAAGAAGACGATGTTACAGCATATTTATCACACACAACGTCAGAGCGCCGGCCGCTGAAACACAAAGCTACACATTTTCCGTACCCGTAAGCTTTTAAAACTCCACAAAACATATCGCTCTGAATGGCGTTGAAATGTGTCGCGGAGAACTTCCGGAGTGGCGCAGAAACATCCGAGACTGCAGCCGTGTCACAGCCGCGCGTGAAATATTTCCCAAAACCTCTCACGGCAAATATTGATACAGGCGATTAATTTCGATTAATTAAGCATGAGCCCGTAATGGGCTGCATTAATTATTTAAGCAGATATTCAAACTTACTTATGGGTCTAATGATGGGTTCTGCTAAGTCTGGACCCCGAGTCATTCATATTCAATAAGTATAAAGTATAAACCCTTTTGGGTCCTTTAGAAGTTTTGGTTTGGTGCAACAATTTCACGTCACTGAACATCCTGCAAATTTCACCTGCAGTTGGCTCCATACATATTTAGACATTAACACATTTTTTTTTTGTTTTTTTTTTTGTAATGCCTCTGTACAATAGACTTGTAACGAAGTGGCTCAGACGTGATTGATGTGTCGACTTTCCGCTTTAATTCAAGGGCTTTTGAACAAAGGGCCGCAATGACGACGGCTTCGAAATTTACCAATTTCATACAAAGCCCTTCATTTTCAAACACTCATATTTCCCAATTTTAACAATTCAGCCGTTTTCTTGCGGAGTAGCACAGTGTGAAGAGGCTTCCCAGTATATCTTTGCTCTTGAAAGCTCTGCACTTTTTTTTTTTTTATGTTGCTACTTTCTTGTACCGTCCTCGCACGCTGCCTCTTGGGCAGGTCGTCACTGGGGACGAGAATTGGTTCTAAATTGCTTCACCTGGATAAATAAAGGTTAAGAAAAAGAAAGGGGAAAAAAAAAGCAATTGTTTTTTTTTTTTAATATACAGCAAGAAGTGAATCAATTCCTTCCTGGAAAAATTTACCTCTCATAGAAACGTCTAGTGTTTTGTTGGACGGGATG
>CAAKHG010001625.1:0-10005 GCA_901007715.1 Dactylopterus volitans
CAGGTCGTGTAAACACAGACCGAACACATTATCTCTGTGCTTATCATCCGTACAGGTTTACCTAGAACCTTTGGTGTTGACTAAACGACAAACATTAACTCACAACTCACCAGTGTCATTTTTTTTCAAGCAATAAGCTGCCATACTTCAAGCATGTGCGAACTTCTCTGACGAGTGCCCATGTGTCCTCTTTAGCTCCCGTTACATTACTATGTTATAGCTGTTTCTTTTAATAATTTAATATTGCAGCCACAAAGATGAGTTTAGCATCGTCCCTGTGCTTGTGGGAGCACTAAGCGAGTCTAAGGAACAGGAGTATGGGAAGCTGCTCAGCAAGTACCTGGCAGACCCTTCCAATCTTTTCATCATCTCATCTGACTTCTGCCACTGGGGTATGTACCAGAAGTACAAAAAAAAGTCTGAAAATTACAGAAACAGACTCTCTTGCTTTATTCTGCTTTCAAAATGTCATGACACAAGTATTTTATACTGTTGTCCACTTCTTTTCTGAAGGTCAGCGGTTCCGCTACACATACTATGATGAATCTCAAGGGGAGATCTACAGGTCTATCGAACATCTTGATAAAATGGTAGGCACTGAGATAAATTTGATTCAAAGGCTGGACAACCTGTGGAAATAAATAGTCGAAATAAATCAACTATCACAGCTATTGGAAGCGCTCAAGCAAATATTAAATACTCAGTGTCACACATGAACGTGAATCGGGTGGTATGTGTTTCAAAGTGTAGAGAGGATATGGATTATTTTGTTTGCTTGAATCCATAGCTTTCATGGGAGTTATTGCTGTGTCATGATATGGAAACTTTGAGAGTCCCAAACATGAAAAAAACATTATAAATCATGTTGTCATTTTCCTAATGTGTTTTTTTTTTTTATAGCATGGAAAAAATGAAATGTGAAATGTTTGTCTTTCTGTGAAGGGGATGGGCATTATAGAGCAGCTGGACCCCATGTCTTTCACCAACTACTTGAAGAAGTACCGCAATACCATCTGTGGGCGCCACCCAATTGGAGTGCTGCTAAATGTGAGTATGTGAAAAGAAAGACTCATCAGGTGTATAGTTTTCAATATTCTGCAGCGTTGACTGTTTGCTAGCTCCCGTCGAGTACATCCACATTACTGCCTTGTAATATTATAATGCATAACTTTCGCTATGCTTAAACCTGGCGTCCACACTGCTACATTTCAGCGGCTTTAAAACTGAGACATTTGGAGAAGCTGCTGGCTCCGTTTAATTTGAAAACTCCAGGGTTCTATTTAAATGTGTTCCAGAAAAAAACGTGTCTTCCGGAAACGATGACGCATCGCACCACGTTCACTCCCTTATTGGGTGTTATAAGTCGATATTTCCCACTGCCATGGCTTTACAAGTTGGGCATTAGGTACAGTCACAGTTTGACCTCATTGTTGGCCCATCCAAAAAAAAATGTTTTCACTGTAGTGATTTCTGCAAATTAGACCACTCACTGGGTTTCTGTTTTACGCCGGCATGTGGATGTCCATTGTACACGACTGATCACATGACATGCTTTAGGCGTTTTACAATGGAGGAGGATTAGATCTGAAATGGTGCTAAAATGGTTGTCTGGACAGAGACTGTTTTTGTTTTTAAGCTCCGACATAGCAATGCCAATGTATTCCAAGGCTTTGTTAGTTTTGCTGCAGATGTCAGGCTTTCTGCTTGTGCTCAGCAGCAACGATGGAAACATTTACTTTAAAAACACGAGTTCTTCATTTTACTCAGCAATACAGATCTCATAACCCAGTGGATGAACATCAATCTTTGACAGATTTTATCAGCTGTAGCAAAGCTAACGGCAGCTCCATGACTTGGTTGAATCAGCATTGCTCTGGCGTTGCATTATAGATCTATCATTGCCTCACTCTTAAGGATAGCCTTGCCTGGTTGCTAACTGACATATTAGTACATGCATAATATGTGAGTACTCTCACTGTTATAAGACATATGTAACATTACCCCATACAATATTGGGGCTGTGGTGTACAAAATGCCAGACCAGTGAAGCAAGAGACAGACCTGCTAACTTTATATCTGGTTTCTGCTGTTAGAACTAGGCTAGTTAGCTGGACATGCTAACTACTTCAGCTTATGTTAAAGCACATAAGCACAGAGTTTAATTCATTCCTTATACTTTAGCTCTTGGAGACATCATGCTGCAAATTTTTATGAGATCACCAGAAATGAAAAATGCCTTTAGAATTTAAAGCTCTGATGAAAACATTGGAGTCCAGGCTTTCTGTATTCAAGTGTTTTATCTAAGTATGTTTTTGTGCAACTAATTTATTTGTTTGTCTTTTTCTCTTTTCTCTTTAAATTGTATAACTGCGTTGCTGCTGTCTTGGCCAGGTCTCCTTTGAAAAGAGATCCCTGTTCTCAATGGGATTAACATGGTTAAATAAAAGCTAAATAAAAATCATCATACATTGTGAATCCATTGAACAATGCATGCCTAGAATTACAAAGATTTATTTTCCCTGAAATTTTTTTCAATCAAAATCCAATCCTGTTTTTCGGCTTGTAAAAATTTGATGCTTGCGTACACAAGCTACAGTAGAACCGAGTTCATTCAATAGCATCATGATATCCTCCGGTCACATCCTCAGTGCTAAGTGACACAAGCTGCAGTCAGCTCAATAGAGTTAGTGTGTGATGTTGTGCCTTTCAGGCACTTACTGCTTTGAATCCTGCTACCTTTCCCCCAAAGTACAGCAGTAAAGGGCTGCTGTCTAGAATTCATTTACTTTAATATTTCCATCTTCTGTCCACTCTTCCGTTGGTCCGTTGTCAGGTGCCATCAAATCCCTCCAGTGTTATTGCCAGCCTGCCCTGTCTCACTCTGAAATATGTCACAACACTGAAGCCTGATACTCTTGAAAAAACAATAAATGTGGACTCGCCCGCAATTGCTCTTATAAGAGTTAACTGCTCATTGTTTCAAGGCTGCTAAAAATCTGACAGGCCATCCTTACAGCTGCTAAGTCCAACACAGCAATTGACGTTTTAGAGGTGGGTTCTAAGGAATGGTCAGTCGGAGGTGAATACCATTTGAAGACCTTTTTAATAGTGAAAGAAACCTCCTGTCATAATGAGACACTATGCTTATTGTTGACAATCCTGTTGCACCACATGATGCGAGTCAGTGACTAAGTGGAATTCTCTGTTTCGCAGGCTGTGGCTGAGCTGAGGAAGACTGGTTTAGAAATGAACTTCACTTTCCTGAACTACGCCCAGTCAAGTGAGTGCAGGAACTGGCAGGACAGCTCAGTGAGTTACGCTGCCGGGGCCCTCGTCGTTCATTGAGGTCAACTTTCGCAGGGGGCCACTGCAGCACCGCAGCCCTGCCCCTTTATTATCTATCGCCATAACCTGACCCAAACACCCTCGCCCTCTACCCACCCCCAACTACGCCCACCGTTTGCAGGAAGGACTTACACTCCAAGCCAATGCAGCCTCCTTTCTCTGTCTCCCACTTAGCTCTCCCTCCTTTCTCCACCCTCCTCTCAGTTTGAAGTGTGTCTCCAAAGTTTAGGTTGACACTTTGAAGTGCTTTTTTGCAGGAGAGATGAAGAGATGAAGAAAATAGAAGAGATGGGAGGTGTGTGTGTGTGTGTGTGCGCGTGCGTGTGTGTGCGTGTGTGTGTGTGCGTGTGCGTGCGTGTGTGTGTGTGTGTGTGTGTTGTTTTGACGCGGACTCATGTTGAGAGGTGAAATCTTATTTGGGTTCTTGCAAGAACTGTAGTCATTTTCTTAGTTCCTTTTTTTATTTTCATGACTAAAACATGGATTTGAGTCGGAATAAGCAATCATTACATTTGGACTCCTGGCGATTTGTGCCCATGTAATTTGCCTCAGAAAAGGAATGAAAAATAAAACTGCAGATCTTAACGGAAATCAAGAACAATGAAATGTTCCCAGATGAAAGTAAGAGTGTTCTGACTGCTTCATGCTACATGCAACTGAAACTTTGAAACCAGTGTCATAGGTATTAATTACCATCGCTCAGCATATGGTATGTTGTAGTTTCTAATAAAGGGCTGCATCCAACGAAGTTCACGAATCCCCCACTGTAATAAACCAAAAACATTATTCTTCTCATATTAGCTTAAGTATATTTACTCACTTTCATTTATCCCTTTTTTTTTTTATTAGACGTGATGGTATTTACGAAGTAGCGTGTAGACTTTCTAACAGAAGCAGTGTTATCATTTATGCTTTTAAGTCATCAGCGGAGTTTGCCCAATAAATTGTTTGTGCAACATTGCTCCCAGAATCCAGTTAAATGCTCGTAGCATTAGAAGTTGGTTTTGCTTTGCCCGGGCTGCATTTGTTAGGTGCTACAGAAATGTAATCATAGCTGGATTGTTACTAAAATGCTGTTACCTCTAGTTTTTGTTTACACTGACTCTTTTGAAGTTCTTGAATTGGCAGTTTTTAAGTTTTTCTTTTTGTTAACAAATGTGTCTCGTTCCACATTCAGCTGCAAAGGTTGTGGTTTGGTCTGAACTCGATGACAAACATGTAAAGGCCATGGATGAGCTTCTGTAATTAGGAACTGTTAATATACTGATTTAACAGGTAATTATTTACCGCAATTACTGACTTGAAATCTCACTTTCATCAGTCTTTATTTAAAGGTTTACTTTTCCAACTCTGTTGCCTTTCAAAGTAAGAGAATTCAGCTATGATTTCACTTCAGAATTTCTTCTTGAGGCATCACAAATGTCAGTTAGATGTTGGCTTAAAAGAATTGTTGGCCAGAGTTTAAAGGTCAGCACAAAAGCCATAATGTGTTTTTGCTTTAAAGTTTAAAAGCTGCTCCTCCCTCCTCTGTTCTGGAAAATGGGAACTGAATTTGCTACACACAATATTTGTATTATGAAATGTGCATGAGAACCACTTTAATGAAGATGAACAGACTGCATCCAGCAGGCAGGTGACTCACGGAGGCAGTTGAGACTTTCATTGAGCATATTATATATAGGTAGCACCCAATGCCCATCATCAGGCCTGACCATTACTTTCCACAGGGAGACTCTTGCTGCTGAAGTGTTCCCCTTTTACACGATGCAGTTCTCAAGTTGGTCCTCTTTCTCTGCACTGCAAGAGGCATGAGAAACTGAACCGAGTGAACACAG
The DNA here is from genome assembly GCA_901007715.1 of Dactylopterus volitans. NCBI lineage: Eukaryota > Metazoa > Chordata > Actinopteri > Syngnathiformes > Dactylopteridae > Dactylopterus > Dactylopterus volitans. The sequence goes on from CAAKHG010001625.1 coordinate 5,181, forward strand.
ACTGAAAGATGAGTTGCTTAGCGTCTGATGTTAATTTAAGGGAAACTAGCAAAGCATGACACACTGTGCTATTGTGCCTTTTTTATCACTGTTGCACATATACGTATAAAAGCGCATTTCACATTTAGTCTTATTTTAGAATGTGTACTCGCAGTTTTTGTTTTGTCCCCCCCTCCCTCCCCTTCCCACAATGTATGCTCCCCTTCGCCTAGTGCCCAGCAATGTCTCCAGCTCACCGAGCACTCCAGGAGTACGTGACCTGTACCCCCATCTGTTGGTCTGAAATGGCACCACCTGTTATCTCCTCTCTCCAGCAGGGAGTGGTGATCTGTTTTCTCCACCTCACCTCATCCCTGTAGAGACAAAAGCCTAAACCTCAACACTGTTCATTTTCTTTTAATTATGGATCTTTGTTTATCTTTTAGAAATGGTTTTTGTATTATTTTTTTTTTCTTGCTTAGAGAATGGGAACGTAAACGTCATAAATCTAAAATATACTACTTAACTGCTCCCTTAATGGAGTTTTTTTGATCTCAGGTTCCACTGACAAAGCATCCCAAAAGGCTCTTCAGATGAGGCTGAGGATTCATGTTACAAAATAAGTAAAATGTACTGAAAAGCATCTTTGCTCTGTTGTCTTCTTCTAGTGTTTAGAATTGCACTAAAAATGATAGAACCCAGCAGCCGCTGCATTGAATTTCTATTCATATTTTGTTCATATAAAGGTAAATGCGGTTGTTTACAGTGGAAGCATATAGGCAAATGCCACCAGCAGCGGGAGCCACATGGACAAGGGGGCTTAACACATTTAAGCCATGATGCAGGAAGTACAAAGAATATTGTAATTTAGGTTATTTAAATTAACATGCAATACATTTAAACTACCATGGATTATGTTAAACCCATTTAACTTAGAGCATTTGCACAGCAGAAGATTTTGTTGATATGAATACATCTACTGCAACTGAGACTTGATGAATGAATGTTGACGCGGCTGTCATTCATTCATGTCACACAAATGTCACTGACGGTGAAGGAAACTATAGATGTAGTTTAAATCCTAGAAATGGCTGCTCTGAGGACAATGTTTGGGTCTCTGCTCTCACATCCTGCATATTCTCTTGTGCACTCTCAAGTAATGGCCGAAATACTGCTATGTAGTATGTACAAATTTAGCTTTTAGCAACACAAAAGTGTTGCTAAAAGCTAAGTGAAATCTGTGATGATGAACAGTAACTCAACAGAAATACTTCAGTATTTTTTGAGCATTCATACTTGGTTCCTTGAGGCATGAGTTTACTTTGCAGCCCTACTTTTATCACATGGCGTTTAAAATGGGGGAAGTGCACTTTCTACTCAATATATTTACTTCAGACAGGTGCATTATAAAGACATTTTTATGTTCAATAAAGTGTGTGTACTGGAAAAACAAGGTAACAAATGTAGAAAATATGAGAATACACTGCCACTTTACCATGGCATATTCCTGCAGTGACATATTCCTGGTAAAGTGGCATATTACACTTTTACATTTTCAAACACATTTGAGAGGTCCAGTTTTGCAATCCTGTAAGGGGAATCTTCACTTTTGACACTGACAAGGCAACGAAGTGCACTTTAAGACAAACATACAGTACTTTGCAGCTGGGTGTATCTTTGCAGTTGGGTGCTCATATCAGGAAGAACAGGTTATTCTTAATCTGGCTGCCTTTGGCACTGGAATGAATTCCTTATGATCCACAGGTAAAAGGCACTTGCGTGTGTTTTACCATGTTCCATATTGTCTTGAGTCAAGACTGGTAAAGCTTAACTGGTTCTTTTATTTTCACTAGTAACTACTACTTAAAAGCACACGAGATGACACATGTCAACCCGCAAACAAGAACTCAACACTGTCAAGCATCTTTAGTGGCTCCATAGAACATGAGCACAAAATCCTGCTTTATGTTAGTAATTTGTGGCTACATCTGGACTGGTATGACTATTGTAAAGGTTTAGTGAGATTACTACTGTCCAGTTCAAACCTCAACATTTGCTCTACACATTCATTGGTTATCATTAGAATTCATATAAATAACTTCATATAAATATGATTGGTTCGTGTCTCAGCCTTGTTTGCAAATTTACTCTATTGGGTATAAACAAGGCTGCAACAGATGTTGCCATGCGTCTGAACAGGACGGGCAGGCAGACGAGGTTACCAGCAAGGAGTTTTGGTTGATTTGAGACCAAAACTGTTTATTCCATAGTATTGTGTTTTAGCTTTGAGCAGCATTGCAGTTTCAATAGCTGCACATTCTGATGTATGAAGGACAATCACAATTTCACATTGAGCACTGTTTGTACCCACGCTGAGAAGGAAGCAACACTTAGCAGGCCGACACACCTCCCTTGTGCTCTCTCTCTCTCTCTCTATCTCTCTCTCTCTCTCTCACATTCATTGTCTCTCTATCGCTGTGTCTGCTTTGGGAGGAGTCAGAGTGCTGCAGTCAAGAGGTTTTAATGCACTTCACGAGAGGCAAACATTACTGCAGAATGCAATGATCCTGAGATGCAGACCCGCGAGATGCAGTGCCATGGAGACCTGATCAACTATCTCAGCTGCGGGATGATCCTGACAGGACTATGGCACCTGATCTGCCACAGGAGAGCCCAGACGTCCTATGGACGCCACATGGGACGGTCCTCTCCGAAAAGGATGGTCCCAGCCAGGCTAGCCTGGTTCCTCCAGGAGATGCCAGCTCTTCTGGTCCCGCTGTTGCTGACGCTCACTGCGCACAAACCCTCCAGTGTGGGAAAGAAGCTACTGCTCGAGACCTTTTGCGTACACTACTTTCAAAGGTAAAAAAAAAAAAAAAAAATCAAGACACGGGAATGGTGGAAGCAGATCACAGCGCCGATGGGTGTACAGAGGTCGGTGTGCGCACTCCCAGCCATTCAAAACAAGCAGGTGTACAGAGGTCGGTGCGCGCACTCCCAGCCATTCAAAACAAGCACACAACTGTGCAGGGGAGAATTTTCAAGTTTATTTGACCCGGAACGATGACTTTTGAGTCGTTTGTAATCTCGTCAGTATTTCGATAGTGAATATGAAAATATTCTTTGTTAAAAAACCCTTTCAGCTACCACACGTGAACAAGTATACTCTTCGCCTTTTTTTGTAAACGATCTTAATGGGAAAAGATTGCATTTATGTCGACGTCACGGATCTTTCAGTCATGTTTGCAGGCGTTCGCTAAACTGTCCTATCGTTGTCACGCTTTATCGTTCCACTGTGCCGCTGTGTGTTCAGCCTTTTTTTTTTTTTTTTTATAAATGAAAGCAAAGACCAAACCAGTTTTTTTGTTTTTTTTTTTACAACTGTCGCTGTTGTAATCTGCAGGCTGCAACACCGAGGAATGCATCGGCACCCTCCTGTGCTTTTCGCAAGGTTACGTCTGCCCTTTCTCCACCAATCGCAGGACATTCGTCTACGCGCTGCTGACCAGAGGAACGCCGATCCCCGTGGACGTGGTGGCGGCGGCGGGGCTGTTCTGCTCCGTCAACGGGTTCCTGCAGGCGCACTACCTGCTGCACTGCGCCCGCTTTGGAGACGAGTGGTCGGCTGACTCGCGCTATAAATCTGGTGGGTGCACAAGGTCTCGTTTCCTTTGAAAAAATAACAAATATAAAAAAGCTTATTTAGTTGCTTTTTCCCCCCTTTTTCTTCCAGGTTTACTGCTATTTTACGCTGGAATGGCCATCAACATGCACAGTGACTTCATTCTGCGCAACCTGAGGAAACCGGGGGAGGTCATTTACAAGATTCCTACAGGTTAGGGATCATCAGTTTGCCTTGTCCCATCTTCTCCGTGCACGTACTGACATTTGGTCTTTTTTTCATGTTTGGCAGGAGGTCTTTTTGAGTATGTGTCTGGCGCAAACTACTTTGGGGAGATAGTGGAGTGGTTTGGTTATGCAGTAGCTACCTGGGACCTGCCAACACTCTCGTTTGCCCTGTTTACTCTGTGTTTCATTGGACCGAGGGCCTTTTATCATCACAGGTGCCAGTGACATTCATGAAAAATTTGACTTGGGAGAGGTGTTAACCAAACCACACATGCCCTTCCACCATTTTTGCGTGACAGCTGATAAACTTGCTCCATTGTTACAGGTTTTACCAGAGGAAATTCAAGGACTACCCCAATTTACGAAAGGCTCTGGTTCCATTCATCTTTTGAGGAAAAAGGCTTCGTCACCATCTCATAAGTATGAATAATAACTGAGTATCCTGTATCCACGACACAAGGGAAGTGCAAGAATTTGAATTTTTGACACTCAATGTATTTGGCAGATGTTAATGTCACCCAGGCACATGGGAGAAGTGTACTGCAAAGACTTTTGCCAGAAGTTTTTTTCTTGCAACGAGGCAGCCACAAAGTTTAACATGTCTTTAACATTGTGCACAGGCCTATTTTAACCCAAACCATAATTCCACAACTTATCGAGATTTGTTGTGTACATTTGACCAAACTGAGACAGAAAACGGAAAATAAAAAAAACAAGACAAAATGAAAACTGGACAGCTAAGTCTAAAAATAAGTGAAAAACTAATTTTCATGCTGAACCTGAACCATGGTCTCCTGTGTCAAAGTCATGTAATTTTCTTCTCTTTTTTCCTGTGATTAGACAAGTCAAACTACATGATTCCTGGATGATTTAAAAAAAGGGTTTTTTTTTTTCCATTGAGCTTGTTTGTTTTGTAGCTAACATGGATGGTGGAACTTGATAATCCGTGATGGTGGCTGGACAACTGAGCGATGGCACTCTGATGAAATTGCCCAAG
>CAAKHG010001632.1:7287-17979 GCA_901007715.1 Dactylopterus volitans
CATCATGCTTCATTATACTGAGATGGTCAGTATGATGCTCAGTGTAACCCAGTACAGATCAACAGCATCAAATTACAGTCCCAGTAACAATTATTAAAGTATGTTAACGCCTCTCTGAAACAGATTCAATAAAAACATCTGCATAAAACTGCTCCTGAAGGGAGAATTTCTCGCAGGGCCGTCGCATTATATTCTGTGGTAAACACGCAGTGGTCACAATGATATGGCCGATCGCTGTATAATACGACGTTTAGCAAACCAAACCTGACCACATTCAGGGTGCAAACCGAGAATGCAACACTTCCTGAACTGGAAAAAAAAAAATGGAATTGCCTCATAAATCAAACAGCAACCATGTTTCCTTCTAAAATATGTCGTACATGTTTCATATAAACATATTTCTTGGAGTCAGGGTTGCAAATAGAAAACTGCTAAAAAATTTCGTCTTTTTGTAAGCCAGTCAAAAACATAACAGATCTGAGTTATTTAACTTTTTTTTGGATTTAGAAGTGAGCAGACCTTAGCTACATTTTTTTTTTTTTTTTTTAGATGTGTTCTTACAGCACCGACAACGCTCCCAATGACTTGCAACCCCACAGAAATCTATCATTTGTTTGTGATTGATGTCTGAGTTTCCACACAGCTCGTAGCCACGTTTTTCCAGTACACTTTTTTTACACCTTGGTCATTTTTAACAACATATCTCGAGCTAGATGACAGATTTAACTCATCTGACACCCCACAGGTGATTTGCCATTGACATGAGCGTTGATCTGCGCTCTCATTCACTTTGGAGACCTCTGAGGAGGACCTCAGGAGCGATAAACCCTGCAGCTAATGATGGCAATCGTGGTGGAGGCAGCAACTCCCATGACCCCCTGCCACCTAACGGCCTCATCAATTTCCATCTTTTATTAACGTATTTACCGTATTGACATAGTTTGAGTTTAGTGGTACCTAATTTCTCCTCCAGCTCTAGCTCCTTTCTGTCCGATGTCTTTATTAGCAAAAAAAAACAAACAAAAAAAACATTCGAAGGTCACAAAAAAATGCAGAACATTCAAACTTTATCCCGGGCTGGTGCCCTCATCAGCTTTCTCTTCAATAGGAAAAAACTTGTGAAAAATGTGGGAGGTGGGTGGTTGCCTACTTTATAAACAGGCGAGCAGAGTCGACACGGCCATCTGCTCTCACCAGAATTTTTCTTTTAATCAACGCCGCTGCACAAAAAAAAAAACCCTCACTCCCTCACTCCCGCCATGAAGCATCTTGTATTAACAGGGAGCTGAACACACAGCGTAGCATGCTAGTTACATCGAATCCAAGATGGTTTTGGTGCTATGAACAGATGCTAGCTCCCACAAATTGGTCCGAGATTTTTCTCGGGTTTACACATCCCGAGTAACTCGTTATTTCCTGTTATATTTATAGATGTTTTTCACGCTGTCGCGCAAAAACGAAAAAAAAAAGGAACAGCAGACAGCAAAGTTCTTATACGTTAAAGTGCTTATGCAAACTCGCAAAGCAATTTGTCATGATTAAATCTGAGGTTTTGCTTTCGAAAAATATACCGTACACTCTCTTTCGTAACTGACTGTGATTTACGGCGCTGCGCTGAAGAAAAGCAGCTTAAATGCCGGAACTGACAGGAAGTCGCTGATTTTAGAGACTAGGTGGATAATTAACTTGTGTTTGGAGGAGGACGAGTCTCCAGCGGAGGCCTCTCTCATCCGCGAGAGTCTGAGCCTCCCGAGTCTGGCGAGACACAGCCCCGTTGGACCATAAGTGGCTGAAAGCGCACGGCCGGCGTTTTTGAATAATGAAAACAAATTGCGCCACTGTCTTTCATTCGCCCGTGCTTTCTCTTCCTCGTCAGGCTTCTCCCCCCACCCCTCGGATTCTGTGATCAAGGATCCATGCCAGCGCGCCAGACCAGCAGCAAAAACCCCTCCACCGACAACACCAGCGGGCAGGTAAGAGTGGGTTATTAATATTACTATGATTTGTGTTTAATCGTAGTGTAATTTAAATCGTGGGAACGCTGCAGCGTTTCCTTCCGCTTTGCTTCCAACTGAACTGATGTCAAGAAGAAAATCATGTCTTGAGCGACTGGCACCCAGCCAGCGTCGCCGACTCTCCGCCGCCTGCTTCAGATCTACAAAGTCCAAAAGTGCGGCGGCGTTTCTGAGGATGTTCCGCTTCATACTGAAGTTTCATTTATAAAAAAAACCCCCAAAAAACAACAACATTTAATGCCGATTTCAGACAAACGCGCTTGGCGTTATCGTCCCATTCCGGACGCTCCTTAGAAACTCAGCCATTTTAAGCGCAGCGGTGGATGCGCTGTCTGCAGGCTCGTCAGTGTCGGCGTTGCTCCTGGGTCAAAGGTCAGCGCAGGTCACGTTCCCACGCAGCTGCATGCTCAGTTCCGTTCCGAGCACGAAATGCTTTTCAACCAATGAGAAGCCTGAGAAGCAGGTCCAGCAAACGCCAATGAGTTCACACATTTTAACCACCAGAGCGGTGATCTTCTTCTTCTCTCCTTTGCCTAAAACCGTACCGGACCTTCACCATGGTGCCGACAAAACATCATAATTTTGTACAATTTGAGAACGTTTTGGCGGCGGCGTTCTCAGTCTACGTAAGGCACGTTTAAGGAGAACAACGCTGAGAATTTGGCTTAACTGCATAGGAACGTCATTTTTAGGAGACGTGATTGGTCCACGAGGTCCGGCAGCCTCGGACCAACGGCAACTTCACTTCACGTCTGTTCACAAAGTTTACGGAATGAACGATTCGGCCTTTTCTGAGTCGCAAAAGTCCTCAAACAATTAAAAGGTTTGGCGCGTTTCGGTGTGCTGAGCAGCTGTGGGGAGACGGTTTCAAGATGGATCTAAACAGCTGCTCCTGGCTCATGGCAGCATGTGTTCGCTTTCAAAGCAGAGCAACAAAAATGAAACAAAGAAACAAGACAAAAAAAAAAAAATCACGGGTACCTTTTGAAAAAAACAAACAAAAATCATCATCATCAGCTTTTTCTTTTTTTTTTCTTTTTTTTTTTTTTAAGCAAAATTAAATAATTGATGCTGAGATAGGGAGCCTGCAGGGATGCAGAAGCCTTGATGTTTGTTTGGAGGGAAACAATTGAGTTGGCAGACTTCTGCCGTGCTGATGTTCGCTTCAGCAAGACTCCCTCCAACGCACCTCCTTTAACCTTTAACCGTTTATATCTCTAAAAAAAAAACCAACCACATATATCCACATATCATTTGGCCAATCGTCTTTGGGACTAAGAAAACAAAAAAACTGTTTTTTTTTTTGTTTTGTTTTTTTATTTCCAGTCGATGAAATGATGCTCTCACAAGCAAGCGAGACTCCTCTTCTCAGCCTCGTCACGCCTGCTGTGTCGAGGCGCCGTTTCCGATGAAGGTCGCAGTAATAAGCACTCGAATCCCAGCGGGATATAACAGCTGCCCGTCTTTATTTCTGATTTCGGATGGAGAAATCTTGGGTGGCCTCTCCGCATTCATTACTCAGGCGTGCGCCCCCCCACCCCAATAAAACAAAGCAACCGCGGCTAAAATGCATTTCCCGCAAAGTTGAGCACCTCCTTTTATTAGACTCCTGCAAGAACAACCTCCGCGAAACCCTCAAGACAGACTTTAATTGGGGAAGAATGAAAAGGGAGCGTTCTCTCCAATCTGTTGAACCAGAGCAACGGGGTCTGTGGTCGGTTCTCAAAGATGACTCACCGCCTCTAAAGGGCTCCTTCACTTCCAGAAAAAAAAATTTGTGCTTGTGCTGAAAATTCACCTGGAATGAAAGTGGTTCTGGGGACATCCGTTCCAGATCCTGGAAGGAATCCGGCTGCGATGTCTCGCGCCGCGATTCGCTCTTTCGTCGGCGGGTTTAAAGGTCAGAAATAACAATCAGTTGAGCGGATGGCGAAGAAGAAGCCGCCTCGTGCTGCGTCTCCTGACGGGACGGCGGCGCCATCTGTTGGCGCGTGCGTTCCTGTACCTTTGCCTGCCGCTGGTCCTCAGTAGCCCCGTTTCCACCAAGCAGTTCAGGTCGGTTCGATGCGTACCGTAGATGGTAGGCGGGGCTTACTTTGATTAGCCAATCATGTCCAACCACCTCTAGGTCTTTGTCCACACCACTCCGGCTGTTGTGGTCTTCCACGGCCTTTTAGCCTTTGGTCCGGCGTCGCTGGAAGCCCCCCTGCGACCTCTCCGAGAGACCAGCTGGGGAACCTTCTGCTTTCTCATTGAGCGTTCCGCCTGCACCTCCTCGGTGGTCCGAGGAACGCAATTACGCGCTGCCATTTTTAACAGCAAAAACAAAAAGTCTCAGTCGGTGATATATACACACGTTTGTGCTTGTGCTTGTGCTCTTCATTCTCATTGTTGCATCTCCATCTGTGTGACCGGTCAGGGTCTGCGGTGTGCCTGGTTCCGCCCTTTGGGCACACGGGATCAGTGCGCTCGGTAACCCCAACACAGGAGTTACCAAAATCAGGTGTCGTCTTTGGTACCATCGAGGAAAAAGAATGTTTTTACCTCACCAAACTGAACTGAAGCGCTTGGTGGTAACGGGGTTATGATGCTACCGTCTTGTCTCTGGTTGGCTAAAAGATGGGCGAGGATACCGCGAGGACACGGAATGCCTCATCCCACATAGCTGGACGTTGCAAACTATTTTCATCTGTGACAGATGCGCCACGCACCTGGAGAGGCGCCCGCTAAAAGCCGGCGCGCTTGAGGAAACTACTGAGTCATTATTTTTCAAGCCGAAGCCACATATTTGGCTCGTCGTTTGGAACAAACGGCCCAGGCGGGGCCAGGAGGAGCAAGACCGTACAGAGAAGTCGTAAACTATCGGGAGACGGGGCCGGCGCTTGGGCTTTATTCATTAAGTTTGACATTGTGCTATTCGATTGGTGGGATTCCTGCTGACGAGGCCGCCGCGCAAGGTTTTGGGCGCCGGCGTATGAAACGATGCGCGCGCGGCAACATCTTCTCAGCTCCAAAAGGCTCCTTTTTAGCCGTTGAAAGTTTCTGCGCTCTAAACAAGCTGACGTGAGAGGAGAAAAAATGCTTGTAAAATATAAACATAAGAGATAGGCGACACGCGTGCACCGAGTTCAGCTCCTGAAATTGTTTCTCCGCACACGGAGCGGTGGTAGATATTTTTCGAAGGATTTTTTTTTTTTTTTTTTTTTAATAGAAGCAATTTTTGTCTGTTGTCTCCGCCAAATTATTTCCCCCCGCCTCTCAAAGTCGTTTGATCAGGCTCTCCAACTTTTGACACCGGCGGCCCCGCAAGGCTCAATTATCCCTCAGTCTGATAACAAGCTGGTAAGAGGGGAGGCCGGGAAGAGGACGGCCAGCAAGAGGCGGTAGACGTAGTGGGATTAATGAAAAATCGTCTGATATCACCTGGCTCCTCATGAAAAGGACGTGTTGGCGGGCGGAGCACACGAGCTTCTCGGCTCCTGAGCCGGAGCCAGAGTCTCCGCCGCTCCCGCGCAGCTCGACGGGGAAGAGCAAGACGCGGCTGACCTGGAGCCGTGGCGCCGCCGCACCCACACATCACCCCGGCGTCGGGCAGCAAAAGTTTGGAGCATTTTAAAAGGAATAATTCCGCAGCAGTGTTGCTTTTGTGTTGTTTTTTTTTAGTTTTTTTTTTTTTTGAAGGCTTTTCAGAATTTGCTTTTGTTGCTATTCAATAAGCCAGCCCATTCTTTGCCCTCAGGAGCGTGGCGGCTACAAAAAAAAAAAAGCCTGCTCGGCGTTCTCGGAAATGTTACTCCCGCTCCTGCTCAAGGACTTTTTCCACAAATTGTTTTAGAGAAAAGACAAAAAAAAAGAGGAGAGGTGTTAAACAAAAATCCAACCATTCACCGCTCTGATAATGTCGGACTAGTCAGGTATTCCAGATAAGCCCACCAAAAAAACAAAAAAAAGAAGTAAAAAATCTTTGAAAACATATTTGTGTGCGATTTCGAGTCAGAGCTGCCTAAGTAAGACACAGTCGACTTAATATAACAGACGACCATTTCACAAGTTTCGGTGATCGACGTGGACCCGTTTTGAGACAACTGCATCATCAAATCAAATCAAACTTTATTTATGTAGCACTTTTCATACATCTAAAATACAACACAAAGCGATTTACAACAGTTAAAAGCAATGCAAAGGGAAATGAAAATGATAGAACCCGCCCCTCCCACCCTCCATGTATACACACACACACACACACACACACACACACACACACACACACACACACACACACACACACACACACACACACACACATTCTGAGAGGAGGAACCACCTTTGGGAGGAACCACCGGCCTTGACAGCAGCAAAAATCAAACATTTCTACTTCAAACAATGTCCCAGTAAACAGGGACATAATCTCACATAATCTGGTGTATGGTTCAGCATTCAGGACTGAATTCCTCCACTTCTTCCTCACTAGGATGTAATCCAACTGTTGCAGCATACCCATGGCTCGATCTCAGAAGGTCCACCTCTTGCCTGTTCTCTTCTGGAACATGGTGTGTGCTGCAAGCAGCTTGTGTTCCATGAGGAAGGCAGAGAGGTAGGCACCGTTGTGGTTGGTAGAGTCTTGGTAAGGGAAGGGTGCATCCTCTGGTCGAAGTCTTGCGTTGAAGTCGCCAAGGATTTACAGGAAGTTGTGCACTGGGACGTCTCGGACCGCTGTTACAAGGTCCTCAAAGAACTTCTCCACCTCCTCACATGGTGCCACGTTTGTGGGTGAGTACACGACTATGACTGTTGTTACTGGGTAGCCCAAGAACTCTGCCATTAGGATCCTGACAGAGAGCCTTTTCGCGCCCGAGAACCCAACATTAACCCAACAACGCCTGTTGCGGCCTGGGCCTCGTTTCACCACGCTGATGTAGAGATGAACATGCATCTCTCCACTCTGCGGTACATGATCCAGTCTTCAGTGTGCACTCTGCTGTGTTTTTGAATCCCCAGGACATCCACTCCCCGTTCCTGAGCACAGTGTGCTAGTTGTATCAACCTCACGTCTTCTCTCGCTGTGCATGCGTTGAAGATTCCCATTACAAATGGTCTCCAACAGTGCATGAGTGCATTGGACGGGGTGCTGTGATCAGACAGGGCCCTCCCTCACGGGTTTGAGGTCCTGTCGTCATGGTGTCCTCCAGAAGGAGGACCAGCACCACTGTCCACTGCGATGTTCCTGCGGACTCCCGCTGCTGGAAGTATAGGATTTGGGATGACTTTGTTCTCCATGGTTGGCTTTTCTATTCTGATAGCGGACTGTGGGGCGCAACTCTTCACAGTCCCAGTTTTAGTTCAGTGTCCATCTCAGAGGCAGGTTGCCATCCAAGGCTTTGAGCCCCATTTGCCCATAGCTGGGACAGTAGTTGGCAGGCACCAGGGCGTGCCCACACACCGATGGGCCTGCACGCCTTGCCTCTGGGGCCCACTGCTGCTCTGAGATCCCCTACAGTTTAGCCTGGGGCCTCGCGGTATCCAGTTACCGTGTGTGGCCATGAGGAGGCACTGCAGAAGTCTTGTGTGATGTGTGATGATGTGTGTGATGGAGAGGCCATGCACTAACCTCGGAAGGCTTACGCACTCGGCTTCCTTTACCCAGACTGGGTTGGTCAGTGGCAGGAACTCAGGGAGGGGGGGGGTCACATGCATCTCTACATGCAACGTCTCTCTAGTCTGAAGAGGTGCCCTCTCCTTGCAGAGAACACATAAAGAAAATGGTGAGCATATGATTGACACTGACTTCTAATCTGGTTATTTACATTCACACCTAGAATTACATTCTAACACATGGACAACAGATTTGTTCACTTTATTTCATTGGCAGTCAAATCTTATTGCGATTATTATAATTTTAGCAATAATTTTTATCATTATAATTACGCTGTCATTGATGACCAAAGTCTTCATCTCAGTCGTCAGTGTGGCTTCGATTGCGCCACGATTGTCTTCACTGATATTTTTGAGCTTGAATCTGGGGCTGAGGGCAGTCAAGCAACTCTTGTGTTGCCACATCTTCATATTTTTCATTCAGATAGTTCACTATCTTCTTTTTGATGGTTTTGCTGAGGTCTGTATCATCCTCCTGCATTTCCAATATGGAGTTGTTGAAGAGGTGAAGGGTTGGTTTCAGAAAAGACACGCTGACGTACGTTTCTCCAGAGAGTGCCTGGGTGAATTCCGCCAGCGGGCTGAGGGTCTTGTTGACGGCCTCCAGTACTGCGATGTCCGTGCCTGCTCTCTTTGTCTTTTTCAGGGACTTGGGCAATAGCCCTTAGCTGCTCAAGGACCCTGTCGACCACGGTGTGTCTTGATCTCCATCTGGTTGGACACTCAGTCTGAAGCGAGTGTTCAGGAAGATTCAGGCTCTTTTGTGCCTCTGTGAGCTCCCTCTTTTTCTTCCAACTGTGTGAGAAGCTGCTGACCAGCTTCCTGCGCAGCCCATTGCACGACCGATCCGGTGATCCTTCGTGGAATTGTCAAATATGAACATGTGTAGTATCATGATGATTATAAAAACCTTCACCAAAATAGCTCGTGAGGGTGCATCTGAGTGTCTGACATGCCATGTTAATAGCATTTTATCATTATGTGTGTGTTTGTGTGTGTAAATATGTGAACATGTATGTGTAAGCAAGAGATCACCACAAAATAGATGACACATCACATCTTTAAATCTGTGTAAAGAAATGTGTTCTGAGTTTGACACATCATCGGAAAATGTTGAATGATTAAAATAAATGCCAAATATATAAAATGAGTTTTCAAAATAGGGGGAAAAAAAAGCAGTATTCTGTACTCTGAAATGCTAAGACCATGTCAGCAGAGGATACTGAAAGCACACACCCACTCATGCAGAACTCCCTTAATAAAAATGGACAATTTAAAAAAAGGCCTATTATTAATAGTCATCACATGTAGGCCATATATTCAGGGAAAAAAAGAGTCCAACTCACCTATGGCTAAGTGGAGTCGGTGCCCAAAGCACTGAGCCCTTGTCCATCCCTTGATCTGAGCTGCCAGCTTTATGTTTGAGGCCTTTGTCCCTGGTGATGCAGACGAGCCTGCCCTCTTTTAGGTTCCATGCAATCATAGCTTCCATAAGTCCAGCGGCGATGTTTTCCCCTGTGTGGCATAGAGTGCACAGTGAGGCTGATGTACAGCTCCGTGGTTCGGCTCAACCACAGATGTGTTGTAGTGGCAAAATATTTGGCCTTAGACACATCATTTGCAACTTCCTTACAGCATTTATCATAGCGCGCAGGAAGGGCAACTCTGGAGTAATAATGACACGATGGCAGAGCGTAACACTTGTCTAAAGTCTTAACCATCTTCTTGAACCCTGGGTTGCTAATGGTACTGACGGTGCACGTCTTTTCCAAGAAAGTATGTGACGGAATCTGTTATTTCTCTATGTCTCCTGGAGCTAGATGGGTAGGCGGTTGCATTGTAAAGAGTGCCCTGCCATTAGTTGACTGTGCCGCGGTGGAAGTTGATGGTTTTTCAGCTTGCTCCTTAATCACTTGGTTATAAGCCACCTTGTGGTTATATTTCAAATGGTTGGGTAAATTTGTCATGTTGCTGGGAGCAGCGGATGCTGCAGCGTTGCATAGCCTACACAAGATTTGCATCTGGGCCACGTCGGACTCAGCATAGCCAAAATGTTTCCAAACAGCAACACCGAAGTTGTTTTCCCTTTTTTACAGACACAAAAGAAAATAAAACCAAACAAATCAAGAAAGGCATAATCATCTCATCTCGATCATATGATTTTCATAGACGTTGGACACCGTAATCGTAATTGACATTGGAAATCTGATAAATCGCCTAGCCCTAGTTTATTGCTCAAATCATTCAATGTTATACCGGTAACTAGACTGCTGTCTCTCGTGTGTTTCATTGACCCTCAACTGAAGCTCCAGAAGTCAAACCTAAATAGCTTTACTCATGCCAATGCAGCTTAGCATTGGCTTTCCATATTCAACACCTGTCATAATGATAAGTGTCCCATCATAAGTGCTACATGTGCTTCTAGACGCACCTGCACCAGGCTGCTGTGGTGTACTTTGTTCAGCAGGCACAGACAGAGACTTCATCTCAGTGGCAGCCCTTTTTTTACCTGTTCCACCTTGCCTAGGTCAGTGTAGGTTGTTTGGAACCTGGGATCCATCAGTGAAGACACGTCCAAGCTTTCATCTGTCACAGGGTTGCTGTATTTGTCATTTGTTATTATAGTTTTAGTGAGCCCTGTGTCTTCCTCCTCTGGCTGTAGGAGACTTGTTTTGAACAAAAGGAGTGCTGGTTTAATGTAGGAATCGCTGACATGAACCTCCCCAGGGACATGGCATCAGGAAATCTTGGAGTGGTTAGAGAGCTTTATTTATGGACTCGTGACACATCAATGTCTTGCCAAGTGGGCACCTCCTGCCGACTTTTCTTGTCTGAGCCCAGGACGAAGGCAATGGCCTTCTCCTGTTCCAGAAATCGATCATTTTTTTGTAGTGAACCCCATCTGGTCGGGGACCCCATTATTAGCTGATGAGGGAGGCCTACTCAGTCTACTTTATCCTTCTCTTATTTCTTTTCCAACTATAGGAAAAGGCAGCAATAGCCTTTTCACGAGGCCCAATGGCAC
>CAAKHG010001634.1:1284-14425 GCA_901007715.1 Dactylopterus volitans
GGGCTCTTTATACACTCCCCTGCTCAGTAGGTAAACAGTGACAGACAGTGGCTGGTGGTCGGCTCGAGTCTACCTGTGAAAAGTTCCTGTGTGATACCATGTCAGGTAAAATAAATCACAAATTAAAAGTCTCTTCTAACGTTAAAAGGCTTTTTTTTTTTTTAGCATATTGTACACATTCATTACACACTCATTTGCGTATTTATTATGGTTACCTAGCCCTGCAATAAATCCCCCATTTTGAGGCTTATGACAATAAACTGAATATGTTGGAACGGTGAACAAACATACTGTATATTTAGGGATGCCATTTTTGGGAAATTTCGTATATCAAAGTAATCAGTTAATCTACAAAATAATAGACAGATTAATCTACAATGAAAATTATTGTTAGTTACAGCCATAAACATTCTAATCCTTATGAAAGGAGGATTAGGTGGAACTGTAGCAGTGTGCAAAGGAATTTGCCAAATGGCTGCCCATCGACAATTAGCATGGTTTGCTTCTTTAGTGAATTACAAAACATCAACATTAGAAGTAAAATTGGTCTTGGGTGGTTGTTTATGGTTGTTGATATCTATCTTGTAATTGTACAGTCATGTTGAACCCGACCTATTTTTTATTCAACTTCTTCATGGGTCCATCTTTGTTTTTAAGTTTTTTTCATTACAGCATTCATTCCAAATAATATCATGCACAGTTTTACATATTCTATGGCTGCTTTAGGTTTCAATAATGACCCCTTCATTTGTTTACATTCTGACATGAAAGTCTCAGTCACGCAGTCCACATCCAGCGATTCTTTCTCACGTTACTTTTCTTCTTTCATTAATTCTTTTCCTTTTATCTTTCTTCCGTCCTGTGATGCATTAAGAAGTGAATGTTAACATTTTAGTGGGTTTTTAATCTTTATTAAACCCTACAAAATTCTACTCTTTCATGCAGCTGCATGGTCGGAGTCGGCCGTGCAAATCACTACAAAATGTTCCACGTTTCTGGCTTGTGTCATTGGCTGCAAAAGAATGAGCTAAGGAGTGCTTTTCCTTATTGCATCTCTTTTTCTGAGATATCTTCAGTGAAGCAAGGAACATCTTGTATCCATCAGTGAAACTTTTCAAAAAAACATTTGCATAATCATAGATTTGGGGCTTTGTACTGAGGGATATAGAGGAAATGCATTTTTAAGGACTCGTAATAAGGTAACTGAGCTTGTTTTTATTCAAGGATGAGGATTTTTGTATGTCCTAAAACATGTCTGCAGGGGATTTTTAAAGAGAGAGCTAATTAATTTCTTGTTTGAAAACAACAAGATCGCTCGGCTATCTATTGGTTTTAAGGCCATTTCTTTATGATAGACACTTACACATTATGCAATATTCGTGGGAGATTATTTAAACCAAAAATTATTCATGCACTGCCTTTTTGAATCATAAATCTTGATGTTTCCCAATAGTATAAATTATCGTTATCCTTGCTGGATGCAATGCATCTCTAACAGAGGAACTATGGTTTAGTTGGTTGCAAATGTACAGGCAGGGGAAATGTGACTCCCTGATTGTCTAGATTTTCCCCGTCCGGCAGGAAATAAAACTTCAAACCAAACCTCAAGTCATATGCATCACTTATGGTCCCCGAGGCAGCCATCTGCCACTTTTCCTAGCGTCCAACCATACAGAATGCCTGAGCTCGAATAAAAATTGCAAATAATTCAAATGCAAATCTGTGTATAGCCTGATTTGCAACAATACAGTACTTGGCTTCAGAGTGAAACCTGTAACTGCAAAAGCTAAGGAACAGCAAGCACTTCTCAACTGCTTCAGGTCAATTCTCCTTCAGTTTAATATTAGACTTTTTTTTCTACCTAATGCCTACCAAATGACATTGCCTCCAGCCTGAGCTGCATTTTCTTATTTAGTCGAATTATCAAATTTAGCACACTAGCAAGCTGGACGAAACTGAACAAGGATATATGTGGATAGAAGCATCCACACTGTGAATCCTTAGCCCTTGGAATATCCCTTTGTGAAACAAAATGTATACTGTTGCTAGTTTTACAAGGGACGACTCGCACCTCCACAAGAACCTATTGACGATAATAGGGCACACTTTAGGGGGAATTAACTCTGCCTCCCCTGCTTTCTCAGCCATGAGATGATGAGATGTAAAATGCAACCTTCTCTGCCCAGGCACCAATTCATCCCAGAGAAATGAGTCCGTTTTCTGCCAATGGGCATCCAGGAGGTGTATCTGATACTGTTTGACTGGAAACAGGCCGAGTCTGGCAGACTGGGAAGGACGAGCTGCCTGACAGACAGGACCTGGTCAGGGTCCATGCTTTCATTGGAGTGAGCCAAGAGATACAAGGGCACGACTGTCCTCTGAGCTGCCCCCCGCTCCTAAAAGGCCATTAGACGAGGAACCCAGGGATCCTTCAACCCCTGCAATTACTCCTCAGGGTTGTTTAGAAGTGTGTTTTGTTCATCGTGCTTTATCATGTCTTGTTTCGGGATACTCACACAGAAATGTATATGAAACACAAGAAACCACTTGGAACAAGTGGCATTATCTCCCACTGGTGGCAGATAATTTCATAATAATTTGTTACCAAATCAAATGACGTTGAATCGCAAACTGACCCAGTAATTAAGGAACTTTAATATGTTTACTCACTTGCCAATTTATTCGGCACACTTAGGTCGTACTAATAAAGTACAATGAAGCAGCCAGGCAATATATCATTCTTTCTTCATGAGGCTTGTGTTATTTTCCTAACATATTCCTGACATTCTGTCAAATATACTTTCTATATATATATAGTATATAAAAAGACAAATATCAAAACACCTCACAGAGGTTCAACAACATCACAAATTACAGCTGTTTAAAGGACCATTAAATTAATTCAAAATCTCGCTCAAACACAGGCAGAATGAAAATGGAAGGAGGATTTATTGCAGGACATTTGAATTGTACTCCATTAGTTTTATGTGGATGCACCTCGTAAATAGGGCAGTGAGTGCATATTTAGATTTTGAATTATACTTTTGCAATAAACAAAGAGTAAGTCCACATTGTAATAATAAAAAAAGAACTGTAATGCAAAATGCACTGTGGAGTTGATACTAGAGCCTCTACTGGGGGAATGAACACCATTCCTTCGAAAGATAATCTCTTATTTGGTATTGTAATGGTGGTGGAGAGAGCAAGTTTGATGTTAGTCCAAAATTTTCTGAATCAGAAAGTCACATTTCTCCTGCCCTGTGACTTCTGGACTAATCACATTCACACTCATCAGAACACCCAGTGACCTACATAAACCTGGAAACACATTGTACTTGTGTATTTACTCATTTATTCCCTTTAGTTTGTCACGAGACATCGCAGTTCAATTTAAAATGACCTCATACATAAAACAGCGAATTATGACATCACTAATGTTATCATCCAAAGTCCATACGGTTAAAGCATATCTTGTATATTCGCGTGTGGTTGTTGTGTTTAACATCTGTTGTCGTTTAAATGTGTTATGGAATGAAAGTTTTATAACCATGAAAGACTCCTGGAAGAATATGCCAAAGCAGTCGCTGAAACCCAAATCAGCATTGCTCATTACAAACGCTATTTCTGTCCGGACATAACAGCTGCAACTGTGTCATTATCAGTTTTGACGAAATCATCTTCCACCAAACTGCAGCTTCACCATTCCGAGGTCGCTTGCTCACTTCGTCGCTGCTCAGCTTCTCTCCTCTCCCCTCGGACGCACTCCGGAGAGCCTCGGGGGCGCATTACAAAGCTAATGGGTGGACCCGACGGAGAATTTCCAGCCCCGTGATTTGCTAATCGGGGTTTGGTTCCCTTGTCATTTCTCAGTAATCGTGGCTCTGGTTTGTGGAGCTTGCCCAGCCCTCCAGTCCGTGAACGCACCAAGTGTACTGCCTGCACTCTGTGCGCTTTGGTTAAAGCCCGACTACCTTCACTGCGAAGGCTGGGCGCTGTGAAGGAGGACCGGGGGCCTCGCGGTGGCTGAGAGAAGAGGATAAAACTCCTCACTTATGGCTTCTCTGTAGGACAGTTTCCATCACTTGGGATTGTGGACGGGACGTCATTAACATCACCTGAAGTCGCCCGAGAGTTTTGTTCACTTGTGGGCACCCGACCATGGAGATGCAAAGGTGGTCCACAAGGTGGAAAACGAAAAGGTGGCTTATGGATTCCACTGTAACCGCATTCATCACTTTAACCCTGGTTCTACATGCCACCAATGTCAGAGCAGGTAAGAACACTCGGCGCCGAGCCCCTCTGATCAACTTTGTGTGGCCGGAAAGGAGCGGAGACGCTTGGGGGGGGGGGGGACGCGGCGGTAACTGATGATGGAGATAAGAGAGGGGTGGGGGGGAGCTGCCTGATCTGGCTGCTTTGCGTCCAGTCCAATTCACAGACGAATTCGCACGCACTGTTTTACGCAACAACAACAAAAAAAAAAACCCTAAATGGCCTCTTCAAACCCCGCGGTTTCCCCGAGTCTGTGCGCGGCTGGGCTGGACGTGGAAACCAGCGCTTTACGCACAGTCAAGTCCCCCCGCTGTGGTGGGGCGCATTGTGCAGCGGGGGCATTTCAAACGGCGTGCGTGCTCTCCGCTGATGATTCCTCGAGGCGCACATGTATTCTTGGCCATTACTCAGAGTTCATCGGGGACTTGACGCTTTAAACGCCTCGCCGAGTTCAAGTCATCCGAACTTCTATGCGCGTCGCCGCTGTTTAATGTTCACCTGCACTGTAGTAAACTAAACAACAACAATAACAAAAAAGTTCTTTGTTTGAACTTGCAAGGTCCGCAAGGTGGATGTGGACACGGTTAGCGGGGCGGATTTCCTCCGTCAGGTGATACTGGACGCAGGAGTCTCAGGGCAAATGTTTAGTGGCATCTCGTAGGAAGCCGCTCGTGTGACGATATTTCTCGCCAGGTCGGGTGTTGCACATCGAGTGTGCATGTTGAGCAGGTTGTCAGCACCATCGCGCAGGTGCTAAAGTCACGAATGTGGGCACATGTGTGCCAAGTGAAGGACAGACTACCCAGGATGGATGGTTAATTGGTGGCGCACAGCCTCTGCGGGCGTCGGGGAGGTTCAGTATTGCCCGGCATTGGGGCCTCAGTGGGTGTCAGAGCTGTCAGTGCAGAGTGCAGAGCTCCAGTGTGTCTGCAGGGGGCTCAGCGGGCAGGTTCACCCTATCTCCATACTGCCCTGGTCCACACTGAAGGCCAAAGTGTGGCTTGTGCAACCCCCCCACCACCCTCCCCTGGTGGCCAGCTCCTCTTCTCAACTTTGCACTCAGATGTTTGGTCGGTTGCAGGGACAAGGCAGTGTTGTGTGAGCGGTGGGAATGCTTCCCCTCTAAGTACTGAGCAGTTATTTGATGATGGTCCTTGTTGCACTTCCCTATGATTTCGGAGCCTTCAAAGAGCAGGCTCGCATATGGGCCTAGCCTGCAGCCATAATGACCACAAGTCACAGGGTTCAGAATCACGCAGGTTACACCAACTTTGAAGACTGATGTAGACACAGATACATTTTTGGACACATGTCACATCCACTGCCACTGTTTTGCTGTCGGAAACATAAACATTTCAGTTCATTTAGTTGATTCGGAAAATATTTGGTCAGCGCCCCATTGGGTTTGTGAGCTGAGTTAAAAAGTAAAGATGAAAAAGAGGTACTGGTTATCACCTATTTATGTAGCAATCTCACCTTTTGTAATTCAAAATATTCTGCCGGCTCTGCTTTTCAGGGTGTCAGTCAGCGTTTTCTGTGCTCTTTATGGCTGTGGAGGTTGTTTCTGCAGGGTGCCCTCTCCATCTAGCAGTGTACTGACACGTTTTCTCAGCCCCCGGGGCGCAACCTCAGATGTGCATTCCAGGAGACAAAGCTAGCATTTTCAGAGTCCTCTGCCTAATGTGCTCAAGTGGGAACATCACCTCATCAGCTCCTTGCCGATCTTGGAGCTGTCGAAGCTGTCACCCGTGTCGACTTATGTTCAGCGTCGGATTCTTTTAAGATTGACATTAATTTCTCGACACATTGCAACGCCCGTAAATTTCTAATTTGTTAATTGGGCATGATCGCTGTGGTTACAAGACACGTTAGACGCCTATTTTACGCTTCCTATAAAATAGATTTCAATACGATGTGATAACATGCAGTGATATTCATATGGGAGCTTATGGTATAAGGATTTAATGAGAGGAGTCACAAGGAAGGGTAGACTGGAAGGAAACAAAATATTTGTGAATGTGGGTCGGTCTCAGTGAGGTTTCCTTGGTATGACACAAGCATAAAGCTGTCTTGTTTTAGCCAACAGCATGGTGGAAGGTGAAGGAAGGAGAGAGGGAGAGTCGGAGTGGGGGGGTGGTGGTGGTGTATAGACAGAGAGACATTCTGGCTCAAGATATTATTAGAGTCTCAGGGAGCTGCAGGTGGAAAGGTCCTGCTATGTTTACTAGTCAATTCCACCTTTCTTTCGTTGAATATGATATGCTAGGAGGGGGATTTATGATTCATCTGGTTTTACGTACGATACCATAAGGGATGAGCGGAGACAGGCCTTTTCTGGCCTCAGTCCTGAAAATGGTTTTATACCATCTCTTGGAGCACCATGTTAACGCCTGTGAACATGCCTGGGATGATATCCAGTAAGATGATCATGCCTCCGCAATTTGCATAATGACGTTCGGGTGATGCCGGAATTGAGCAATAGAGGAGATGGTGCCTTTTAGGGTTGTTTTTTTTTTTCCTCTTTTCCAGAGCTTTAGGACTCTACCTACATGCCGTCTTGGATCTGTTGCTAGCTATGTGGCGTGTTTGCTTAGCCCCCAAGGCAAAGTCGCACCAGCTCATCAGATGCACTCCTTTAAGACCTAAACACACTCATTCGGCCACCTTAATAAATTGGCTAGTATTGATGTTTTCTCAACACCTCCGTGTGAGGGTCGCAGCCTGGCCAAATTGCCACATCTGGAACATATGATTCCTGGAGTTTGAACTGAAAGCAACTCTGCTGGAGCTCACAATGGAGTCCTCAGTTCATTCTCCAAAGTAAGTAGCTGGTTCGTCCCCGCTACCTATGAAAATAGACCCCAGTTATCCCCAGTGATGGATTCCTTCAAAGTAAAAGTTTGCTTTCAATTTAACCTTTTATATCTGGTTAAAAAGATATAATAATTTAACTTATCACTGATCTCTCTTCCTCCTTTCTGTGAGATGAGAATTCTCAGTACTGAGTTTGACTGTGGCTGCTTTTAACTTTTAATTGATGTTTGTGAGCTACTTAGCTGACGTAGTAAAGAAAATCTCACTTTCACTTTTTTGGATTGTTAATAGTTAGGAAGTCTGTACTGTACTGATTTCAGCATTCCTGCTTTTTGCCTTCATCATGAGGTGCATCTGACCAATCGCAGGTGCTGTGTAAGGTGCAGAAGGGAACCTTGACTTGATGTGGGCCAGTTCCGTGATATCAAAATGCAAAACAGTATCCAAGAAGATCTACAATATTCATTCAATGTGTGGGTTGCTTGCCATCCTCAGAAATTAAAGTCTTGAAGAGTACAAACTAACATCAGTGAGATTTTGGTCTGAATAGTAAAGTGTTCTCAAATTGCAGTGTAACCTGCCCCGCCTATCTGCCGGTGCAAACCATCTGAACCAGCGGCTCCTGTCATATTCAGGAGAAATACATTCAGGCTGAAACAGAAAGTGGCGCCCAAACCATCCTTTTCCAAATGGACCGGAACAGGCACTTAATTAGCTTTTCCTTGCCACAGCTGGAATGTTGATCAGTGAGTGCCGAAAATGGCATCAGACATTTTTTTTTTCCTTTTTTTTTTGTATCAAGAAGTTAAAAAAACTTTCAGAGGGATTTGACCTCCTCATGCCAACCAAAACAGAAGCTTTAAAGCCGTCAGAAAAAGCTTGTCGATCCTTTCATACACTTTGGCTCGCTTACCCTACAAAAACAGATTAGTATTATTACATTTAACAGTCTGCTATTGTTTTGCCTGCTATGCTTTGTTGAGTGAAGTAACCTCTTGTTTCTATTAATTTGATATGTGACATGTTTGCGGTGTCATTTTGCATTAATTTTAAAATTTAGCAAAACATGTCCCTTGTGATTCACTTTGCTTTCCGCTCTCATATCACCAAGCTAATGTTTTATACTGAAACAGTGTTTTGGAAAAGAGGCATAATTATAAAGCTTTCCCATCGTTGTCAATGGGCACACAGGCTCCTTTATGTGAAGTGTATCAGATTGAAGACAATGGAAAAGTCAGGAGAGGTTCTTATCAAGGTAAACCTACCCAAGTGTTATAGAAATAGATCTCCATTGCAACATGGATCCTTTTGCTCTTTGGTCGGCCTCGATGGATCTATTTCCTGGCAGATGAACCCTCAGTGCCACAGGGAAGCAGACTGTCCCAATGTGAATATTTAGAAACGTGTTGCTCACTGGGGAGCTGATATTATATTTGTATGATGATGTTCTAAGAAAAAGAAAACCCAGACATCTACATACTGATATTAGGCGAGAAAAATGTTAAGTTCCATTATTCATATTATAAATGCCACATACTGTAATTTTGATGATTGGAGACTGACAGGTTTGATTTAGGTTGATAATAATAAGCAAGTTTTACCATGTTTGGTTTTGAAATGCATATATGGCGATGGAATAACAAGTGGACCATGCTAAGTACAAGTGTAAATGACCAGTATTGTGACCAGTTGGGGTGGTCTGGAATGCTTTGGCTCACATAGCTTTTGTAGTGTAAATTCTGATGTAGAATGAATGCCGACATTCAGATAAGCGAAGGATAAGGATGTAACACAAGTGACAAAAACTACCAAGCTGGACACCTTTGAATGATAGGCACAGTTCTGAACACTGGTCCCCAAAACACATTTTTCAACCAAAACCCCAAATCAGTCCTTGTCTGGGACATATGTAACCCCACACTTGACTAACATAACACATGGTATGGTGCCCCTTTAACAATTAGACATCCATTGCCCGAGCTCACCACGCAGTGACCCGTCACTGCTCTGTTTTTTACCTGAGCATGACCAGGACATGTACACGATTTGGAAATAGCCGGAAAGTCTTGCCTACTGAACACAACTAACTGATGTTTTGTGTGTTTCTTTCAACAGCAGAGCCTGTGGATGTGCTTAAAGTATTAGAATTTCAAAATTACCCCGAAGGAGTGACAAAAACATCAGGATTTTGCAAGAACCGAAGAGCATCGCAGCCAGACACCGCTTACCGAGTTGCCAAGCAGGTCCAGATCAGTGCACCCACCACGCAGTTATTCCCAGGTAAGATAAACCTTTTGAAATTTTAGACATCTTTGACCTTCTTCAGCCAACTCTCATACATATATTTGTGTGTTCACTGGGCACAACCTGCAATTTGACAAGATGTTCTCCAACTCCAACCGATAAGAATGTAGCGAATACACTTGCAACATTTTTTTTTCACAATTATACAGGAGTCATAATTCAGGTAGTGCATAACCGTGTTATCATTCTCATCTACAGAAACAAATATGTAGTACTGTTTAGCTGCAAGTGTATTGTCCGAATGAATGAATCGGCTTAAACCTTTAACTGGGCACTCAGCTTGACTCAACAAATGTTGAGGTAGAGAAAGAGTAATGACAGGTTAATGTCAAGGTGTAGAATGTGTTTTTATTGTTCAAGTGTGGGCTGGTGCACTGGGTTCGTAAAGAGCTCCTCTAAAGAATGCCATGCTCATTCAAGCAGGTAAAGATAAACTCAAAACAAATTCCTGTTACAAATAACACTGTGAAGTTTCATACGAAATGACTGTACATGCAGCATGTAACGCCATCATATTGTTGTAAACTGTACATTGGTGATAATAAACCCAATTTTCATACAGCCGTTGACTCATTGCAGCGAAGGAAATGAGAAGTGACCAAGGCATTTGATGTGATAAATATTACATTTTATCATGTTGGGAGTGACTTCTGTCACAATTACTGCAACCAACTCACCTGTCCCCGCCACCTCTGCTCTTGTGGTCATGCAGGAGGTGTTTTCCCTGAGGACTTCTCCATTCTGACCACAGTGCGCTCCAAGTCCGGCCTCCAGTCCTTCCTGCTTTCAATTTACAATGAGCAGGGAGTCCAGCAGCTGGGCGTAGAAGTGGGCCGCTCACCTGTCTTCCTGTATGAGGATCAGACCGGCAAGCCAGCCCCGGAGGACTACCCCCTGTTCCGTTCACTCAACCTTGCTGACGGAAAGTACGTCAGACCTGAAACATGCACGCACACAATCATATTTTAAAGCACACCCGTACACCTTTATTCACGTCTAGAACGGGAGCGTTGGTGCTGCACTCACGAGACAGAAGCGACCGACGATGCAGGTTCCGTCTTGTCCGTGTGTTTTAGAGCATCAAACAGTAAATGGGTAGAGAAACTTAAACAAAACATAATAGAGACTAAGTGGTAGATGACGTCATGGTCGTTTCCCACTTGTTCTCTTAGCATCTACCCAGTCAGTCACCTTCTGCTTTGAAGTTTCTCCACTCAAAAGGAATGGTTTTCCTTGCCACTTGAGCCAAGTGCATGCTCATTGGAGAGCATTGTATGTTTGTACACTATGTAAAGAATAATGTTTAGACTTGCTTTAAATGAAATAGATAATTTTGCAGTTTGTAAGTACATGTATAAAACTGAACTGATAAAATCAGGGCCAGACAAAAAAAAAAAAAAGTTGGTAAATGTTAGACAATTAAAATGATAAAATAATGAAAAAAAAAAAGTAACATATGGCAGATGGCAGTAATGTGAAGGTGTAAATAATCACTGTGGTTGCCAAACGTAGGTAAATCTATGAATTCATTACCTTCTCTTTGGGCATCAACCTCCTGTTCATGTGTGTACTGTTGAAAAATGCACTTGAGCATGGACATGAACTTTAGATCGCTTGTGAGACACAGCTGAGATGTGAGCCTGCTTAGAACCAGTCCGTTAATTGTAAAGAGTGTATCTGCAAGAGATTCGTGAGTGAAAATCGGCGTGGCGCGCTCACGTTCTCAACACGCGGGCAGACTCACGGTTGAACATGATGCAGAAGCGTTGCAGAATGCACTGAGTAGAGACCTTGATGGTGATTAAAGGTCTCATTTTAAAACATAGGCACACCAACTTAACCATAATTTACCTCAGCGGGACAGTTACCAGAAAGATCAAAAATAAAATTTGAGGATTGTGTGTAATCCAGTGTCGTGTTATCCAGCAGCTACAGGATATAGTTACACCAGTTATTGCAGTTGATAGAATTTAGCTGAGTAACTACAAGAGAGAATTCATCAATCAATTGTTGCTTTTTCTAGTATTTGGCTTATTAGTGGTGCTTTCAATTCTCATCTCACAAATGTTTATATTGATCAACTGAGGGGAACTGGAGTTGATTATTCTAGATTTCGATTTCAGTTTCCCCCGAATTACATTGACTTTTACGAGTGATATCAAAACAGCTTAAACATATCATACACTTTCTGATTTCTTCCACTGATTTGCTCTTTTTGCTAAAAGCAAGAAAACAACCCAGATCTTCCTATTGTTGCACCACAGGTGCTCATCACTGGATTATCCATCTCATCAGGGGTCTGTGGGCACAGAGACAGGTCAGAGACAAGGAGACACTGGATTACTGGGGCACAGCAGGGACTGCTATGGGCAATCTGACCTCATCCATGAACTCACTGCCTCTGTTATTTTAGAGGGAGGGGGGGGACGGAATGGAGGGGAAGAAGGTTGTCCTAAACTTGCTTTTTACCCTCTTGGATTACCTCACCCAGTCAGAAACAGTGCTCCTAACCATTTAGCATAAACCTTTTAGCATAAACCTGATTATCTGCCCCCAGATTTGGAAGCTCAGAAATCCCAGAATTTTCACTTTGAGCTTCGCTTTAGCTGACATGAGTACCCGTGCTTGTGTCGCTGTGCCCCCCCTGAGAGTTGAGGTTGGAATAGATAAACAGATAGGATGCTGAAGAGTTCATAATTTTAATAGTATTTCATGGACACTTACAATGTTATACCTTTGTCACTTACACTTTTTTTTTGTTTAACTTTTAAAGGAAATCATAAGCTGGTCACATTATTTGTGTGACCCAAATGGGCTCAAGATAAATTCCAATATGTCCACAGTGTTGATGACAGAAGGAAGCTTTTGGAATCTTTAGAGTCTTATGCATGCAACAGTGTATTTTAACTTAAAGACAGTTAACACTGACAGCAGCTTTGTGTTATCTTATAGGATCTTTTGTCCTGTGTGCTGGTTTGTGACCCACCCCACTGTAGAGGATTTTAAACACTTCTTGGTCTGGATACATTCCAGCTCCTAAATCCTCAGTGACTGCAGCTCAGGCTGCGAGAGTGTGCGGTCCCTGTGGATGCATTCATTGTAACTAAGAAGTGTACACCAAGCTTGAAAGGAGAGGCACAAAGATGATATTGATGAGGTGAAAAAGAGCATTATACGTGTATTAAAGGGAGGGGGCGGTCAATGACAGGATTTTGAGCGAGCTCTATGTTGTTTGGTTGGTCTTATTTTAATTAAGCTCTTTAAACATTATGTTCAAAAAGTCATGTGTGGAGAGGATTTTCAAACACAGTATTACTCTTGGCCCTTTGATCATATTGTACTCGATATTTTGAAAATGTGTTGAAACCGCCTGAAGTCAAAATGTATTTTCCTGCCATATGAGGTGACAGATAATCCTTCCGGCTGAATAGCTAAGCCTAAAGAGTGTTGCACGTTTATTTTCCTCTAATCTCCATTGCTTGCCCTGGAATGTGTCTTAATGGTCGAGCTGCGTTTCGAAGGACCTGAACATTCTGATTACAAGATTTATCAAAGAGAAGAATTCACAAGTGACACATACATTATATATATGTGTGTTCTTCTGATAAGCGCCTCTGATATTTCCATCTTGAGCTACAGTCGTGCCAGGTCTCATCTTCCACCTCAGAACAATGTTTTGACTGTGTGTCTCCTGCTCTGGCAAGGCAGGCCTTCCTGGATTCTGACACACACTTTCCACAATGTTCACCAT
>CAAKHG010001640.1:4547-22761 GCA_901007715.1 Dactylopterus volitans
TCATGTCTTATGTCAAAACCTAGGAACAGTGGAAAACAAATGGTGATAATCACAGGAGACTGGTTTTATGATGAATAAATAACACTCATCCTGCTAATTTGATAACATGGTCACTGTGGTGTTGCCATAGTGGTATTCCCCTTGTGCAAACTTAACAAGTGTTTCAGACTTTCTTTTTTTTTTACATTAAAGTAAGTGATGAAGTAGAAGCACTGTGCTCATGTGCTGTCAGATGCAGCTCAACCGCCAATAAGCAACCGGAATCTGAAAATTTACTCCAATTCAAACCATTTGGACGAGTTTTTTTAAATTTACATCTTTAACAACAAGCTGGCTCTCGTCCATACCGCAGACCATTTCCGGTGAGTAGTGCTTGACTCTGAGCTCCTTCTGGATGTCTGAGCTCCTCGTCCTACGTCTAAAGCTAAACCAAACCACTCTCCAGAGGAAACGTTGCATGGTGGTAAATAAGTTCCGGTGCTTTGATCTGTAATCTCATGATTTCAATGCCTTGCTTATGATCTTATATAAGGGTTGGAAAGTTCCATCATTCATAAAAGGATACTAGGTCGCTCTCATTATACAGCTTGTGAAGGATGCAAACCGTATAACAAAAAGGCAGGTATACACTGTGCTAAATGGGGCCGTGCCAGACAAACAAATGAAAGAAGCATGGTGATATAGCTTTGGCTGCATCCCCAGAATAGCAGGGAGTAACAGGGTTTTTTTTAATCAGCCCTTTGGGCCACAAAACTAGCCATGCAAAAGCTTTTAGTTTAATATCCTCAAAGTTTTTCAATAGTTAGTATTTTTGGGAGATTTGAGTTGTATAAAACAATAGGCAAAATATGGATAAGGCAGATACTGTTATATCCATATTATATATGGATATTGATGCTGAAAAGCAACACAAAAAACACTCCACATCTGCATTGGTCTGTGGAAGGAAACTCAAAATCCAGCCTAGGACATACAGTACAAATACTTAATGCTACACCACATTAGAGGTAAAAGTGTGGGTGGACCAACCTTGCTGTCTTGTTTAAAGAGCATATGGTCGTTACATTATTTATTTTATGAATATTTAACATTTTATGAAGATGGGAAATATTCGTTTTCCTTATACAATAAATAAGGGCACAAATTTAAATGAAAAGTGGCATTCTTGACCACAAGCACCATGATAAACGGTTGTGGTTATGTAGGTTACATGAGACCATGTCAAGCTTTGAAGGTTTGAATATATTCTACTGTTAGTTAAGCAAGTTGAACCCATACTAACGCGCAAGTTTTATTTTATCTATCTATTTTGTCATTTGATAGCATGAAAGAGGCCTTTCAGTTTTGTAGCTCTCTTAAAATGTAACTTTTGTGAGTGTGTATGTTGTGTTCATTGTCTATTGTTCAACACACTACAGGCCACACAAGGTGGAACACAATGTATCTTGCACAACTGTCCAAAATGAATGAAAGGAAAACTATGCATTTGGGATTTTATTTTTTGTTACTTTTTCCCCCTGTTGTGCAGAAACGTGACCCCCAAAACCAAAGCACATACACAATGGTGACCTGTGTGTACTATTAAACCCCTATTACCTAGCATGGCTGACAAGAAAGTTTCTCACTGGGTTACTAAAGTTCCCCCCCGTGTTTCTCACCAACATTTTTCTTTTTTGACTCTTACAGTCGTCCCTCCAGAAACCGTCAAATAGGCAGAAGTATGTTCAACGCACCGTTCGTCATTTTCATTATTCCACCTGACAGCAGCATCCCTCTTCCTCTTTGCCATGTTTACATAGACACGTAAAAGCACTCTATCAGCATCACATTGGAGACTATGTGAAACTAGGAAGGAAAATGTAAAAAAATTATAAAAAAAAATATATACAATTTATTATAATTATAAAATCATAACATGCTAGCCTCCTTGCCTGGGTGTTGTGGAGCACCGCAGACACAACATGACATCTCTTTAATTATGTTTTCCTCTTCACATCTGTTCATCATTCTTGGTGTTCATATTTTCTGGGAAATTTGTTGGCCATGACAAAATCATTTGAAGACTGGCTGCATTTTTTGTAGTTTGAGCCACATATTATAGAAGGTTCCCACCGCCCAATCAAGGGCAGATATCTCACTTCACTATTGGGAGGAAGTTGGGGACAATAAACAAGAAAGCTTTCTCAAGAGAAACCTGTGAAGCGGAAACAAAATGTCCTGTTTAGCAAGAAAAGTGCCGCAAACCGATGTAAAATTGCAAAACGTTTATTCCTACTTTTAAGTAACACTGAATAATTAAAAAATTCGATGTGATGATACAGTTTCATGAGAAGCTCATTCCTGCCTTACAAACGTTTTACAAAAATACCTTAGATATTACTTGGTGCTTGGTATTTATGTACATTTCTACGCTATGAAATGATCAGATATCTGTGTTTTCCATTTTTAGTAACCTGGTGGAAAGACGAATAGATGCAAACACACACAGCATGCAGGATATAACATGTCTCAGTAGCCTGTATTAGTACAGAGGTCTGATTTTAATATGGTAATTGCAAAGTGATAATGTGTCAATGTTGTTTACACTGAATATTAGGTGTACATATTTGCTGCCACAACCCTGGTGCCTGATTGCATGATGACAAATGAAAAGGTGATGTGAATGAAAGGAAACTTCTTCAACTTGACGGTGGTACATGTCATGTAGGGGTTTGTCCCTCCAGGTTGTCTGCTCTTCTTCCTGCTCCTCTTCCTCCTCCTCTTTCTGCTGCCTGCTCTTACAAAACTCAGCTGGTATTCGGTATTCGTTGGACCCAATCTTGGATTGCGGGGGTGATGATGGCATCCCCCCGCTGACCTGTCGTCCTGGCGCCCCCTTGCCGTAGCATTGTTGTATTTCATCGATCATGATAGAAGTTTCCGATTACGGATGTTGGGACACTGGGCTAACAGCTGTTTCTTTGTTAGAAACTGTAGCATTCCAGCAACTCTGTATTTTCCGCCCATGTCCATGTATGTCTTTTTCCAGTAGTCCATTTACCATCATATTTCCCTGGTTCCCTAGCAACTGACGCAGACCTTGTTGACCCGGCGACGTCCAAGCCGGTATGACTGATTTGAACCCCGGTCTCCTGTGTACCAGCCTTAACCACTGTCAGCATGGGAATTACTACCCATAATAATTCTGTGCCTCTGTGGGATCCCGAGGTATTTGTAGCTGTCCTGAACATCTCCAATTCTGCCCTCCGGTAGCTCCACCCCTTCAGCAGCAATCATCTTGCCTCTCTTTGATACCATCCGACCACACTTGTCTAGCCCAACTGACATGCCTATGCCATTGCTCTAAATCCTGGTGTTTTGGTTGTTGTAACTTGACTTTTAGTTGATTCCTTACATAAGCTTGATGTCACCCATGTAGAGCATATGTCTGTGCATATATATATATATATATATATATGCTCGGTAGAACTACATCAGTCTGTATGGATCGGTGTTGGAATTCGAGGTGGGAGGTGCTGCTCATCGTATGCTGACCTTTCCTGTTGCTGTGATGAGGTGACATGACAACCTATGAGAAGATGCTGTTAGAGAGGTTACGTGTACATCTCCCGCTTGCATCCATCATGTCACCAGCATGGCCATGGTGGTATAGAAGTTACATAATTACTGGTTGCGACCTCCAATGCTCTCTCAAAAGACTTCATACAAAAATCATACGGAGCAGAATCTCTATAGCACTGGTTATTTGTGAGATGCTGTTGATGTGGCTTGTTTAACCGTATGTATTTCCATCTGGTCTAAATTGTAGTTATTATACTACCTGTAATTAAAAATGTGGGAGGCACCTGAAGTCCTCTGAACATTTTGATCATTAGCCATTCATATTCTCTCATACATTTTAAGTGTGATGTTGTTTTCTGGCTGTAAATGTTTTTTTTGTTTTTTTTTAAGGATTTTATTCAGGTCAATCAGATGTGACTGGCAGTTGCAACTATTGCTCTTCCCTGGTTATGAGATCCAGAGAGCTGCAGGTTGTCATGGCGAGCGGTTGTGCCCCAGACAAGAGAAGGTGTGACAAGTGTAACATTTGCATGGCATTTAATCCTCGTCAGATGCATCATCTTTCCACATTGTGTCAAAATAGCCACGTAATCAACGCAGAGGAGGCAAAGTATTGTGAAACTCCATGTAACACTGAAGAAGGAGAAGAGGGAACCAAAATGAAATAATGACAAGATTATTTTCTTTCAAAGGGACACTCATAACTAGGGATCAGTCATAGTAGCTGTGCTTCTCTTTGTTCTATTATAGTCTGTGCCTTTATTGTAAAGTGCTGTAAATGTCATGTCGTCACAGCGGCACGGCGCTTACACTGTGGAGATGTTGAACAAGCTACATGCACACCGAGCTCTTAGCTTGAACAATAATCCTGCCCTTTAGGTTGAAGGGCATGATACTTTCTGGGAGAACAGCGCAGAAAGTCAACAAAAATATAAGCTTGGATTTCAAGTGGTGCCATACTTGTGGATCAAATGTCAAGTGTAAAATTCTTACACTTGACTGAGCAACAAGTAAGCCAATCACAGCCTTTGTAGGTAGGACATTCACTGACATTCCCAGTAGAGAAGGACATGATTATGGGTTCGGGTGTAGTAGGTGCAGTTGAGACATACAGAGGGACAGTAAACATGTATTTATGTGGTAACTTAGACTTGTCACCTCCATCTAAATTGTCCATCAACATGTAACATTTAACATGTAGCACTTCTCTAAAACAGGATTTAAGAAACTTTGTGCAATTGAAAAATAAAGAATGTAATGTTCATGTTCTAATACAAGAATTTTAATTATATCACGTACATAACTCTTAACAATGGCAACTGTAATTTGAACCGAGTATTTCATGTTTTACATTTTAATTGGCTATTTTTTTCTTTGCATAAGCAGCACACATTCACAATCTTGATATTTTCTAATGTTTCTCTTGACAACCATGCTTAAACTCTTGATTTATCAGCCCTTGCTAATCATGTTCTTGCTGACCTCCAGGGGTTTAACCTCTCACATTGGGCGTACTGGCGTTTTAGTCATACTTTGTAGAAGATCAATTATGCAGCTTGCACTGGTTGCTAGGCAACTCTTTAATAATGGACAGAACTTCACCAATCAGCTTTTGGAAGAATTCCACTTTCAAAGAGGACATGAGGCTGAGCTTGAACACTCAAAAGGGAGCTGGATTGAAAGAATACCGCATTAAAGACTCATAGAGGAAAAAGCACTGTATTTGCACACCACATTATTATGACCATGTTTGACTGTTTTAATTTGCTTGCTGGTTATTTCCAGGGGATATACAGTAGCTACTAAAGATTTCAGGGGGAATATCATTCATGACTGTGCAACCATATCACCTACAAATAAAGCCTATCTATGATTACTAAAACTCAGTTAATTCAGTTTTTGTAAGCAGTGGAAAATGGCTGATCAGGTCGCCATATCTGTGGTATTGTTTGCCTTGCGAAGTAAATATGACGGTGGATGTTGTGGCTCAGAAAGCTTCAGTTTCCCAGTTACACATGAGGGCAGGGTACATAAACCGTCAGCTGAGTACACAACTTGGCTGCCTATGACAGCTCGGCTTAGAAAATTATTTTCACCCTAAAGCTTGATTATTGTGTTTCATGTTTAAATATCTGGTAAGAATCAGCCTCGCTCAGTTTCTGTTTCATGCAGAAGTTGACAATAATTGTGTGTGTCAGAATGAATGCAGAGTTCCATAATTAATTCATTTCCAGAGTATGGCCTTTTCAATATAATATATGCGTCGTCAATTTTACAGTAATACATATTTACTAATAGTAACCCTCATACACAGTACGGGCTGTATTCAGATATTTTGAAATGTAATAATTTGAATGTTTGGTAAAAGACAGCCATTATAAAGCATTTATTAGGTTTGATAAAACTGTTCGTACTAACAACGTAGGGATGGACATGTGTCATATGTTCCGTATTCATAGTGCTTCATACCTACATATTAAAATGACATGAGTCCTGCTGACAACACATTATGAAAATCACAACTTACAAAGAGGAGTACCATATCATTACAAAAAGTGAAACAGCGTGTTGCAGTAAATGAACATGTGAGTTCAACCAACCGATACTGGCTAAATAAAAATTCTGTATCCGTACTTTTAGTTTTTGTCAATTTTTACTCCACTCAATTTCCTAAATTGCATACAGCATATACTTTTATTCTGATACATTTCGCTAAATTGGTTTTGTTGCTAACTGCAATATAACAAATGAAGAGCAAATGTGCAAGCAAGTAGGTTTGATGAATGTGCTCCTGGTTTGCAGGTTTGAATAGGGCAATCCCAGACGTGCGCGAACAACTGCCCTCTAACTTTAAACTGCCACTCATGCTCAGGTATGTCAGATGCTAGCGAGGATCAACAAACCTTCATATAGAAATCAAGTTGATTAAATACCGGCTGAGATGGTGAGGCTTTTACTGTCCACCATAACTGCAGAATTGTGATTTCAGCAAATCAAAGCAATTTCCTGCACAATGTCAGTATGTTTTTTTGCCATTTGAAACATCTGGTTTGTTATGATGGATGTGGCAATACAGAGGGTAGTAACAGAGTGATGCTGCCTGACTGCTTTGCGATGTCTATTTACTGAAGATTGTCCGCTCACACACGCACGCACGCACGCACGCACGAACGCACACGCACACACACTCACACTGTGTGTACCTAGTCACAGTGCAGCGGCATAGAGAGACAGAGATATAAAACTGAGAAACACGAATGAGGGCATAGAAAATAACCAAGTATCTTTCTTTTTTATTAACAGCTTTTGCTTGTGATTTTTGCACGGAAGCACATTTTAAGAACAGAAAATTACTTTTAATCCTTAATTGCAGCAAATATCCAATACTTTAACACTTTTATGCAAGTTATAATGGGTGACAATAGCTAACCACTTGTGTACAATATCCACTTCATGTATTGATGTGCAACATGACTCTTAGGAATTGTGACATAGTCCTGTCAGGGGAACTGAATTATATTTACTGTTTTGCCAGCTTGAGATTAAGTTTGAGAGCAAAATATGTAGCCTAATATGTTTCAAAATGTGTCTGCATGTACATATGACATGCTACCACAATATTCATCACTGATGCTAATTCTGGTTTAAGCTTCAGTAAGAGACTGACAGTGTCGACCTCAGTCGTCACTCGGCAGGAGTGATGGAGCTTGAGAGAGTACGCTCAGAAACTGGTAGAGAGTAATGGCCCTTGACATGGATATTAATATTTCAGAAGCCACAGCAGAGAACCTCCTGCACTCAGCTGCAGAGCTGTAAAAAGAGTCCTTCTTATTCCCTTCAACATCTCTTTTTGTTTGAGCTAAAAATGGCCAAAATGCATTTAATAATAATTCTGCCTAGACTTTAATAGCCAGATGAGCACATTTTAAAATATTTTTTTTCCAAGCCTATATAATTCTACACAATCACTCTCTGATATTGACTCACTCACTCAATTTACAATTGTGATAGTCTGATTTTGCCCAGTGGCCTGAGACAACACATGCGAATAGACAAAACAAGCAAATTAAGGCAGGATCTTTATGAATATCATAACAAGTTAACAGCTTTTGGACAACATGCTAGTCCAGTCCAACGCAACACCTTACAGAAATGTGCAGTACATCCATAAATGATGTGTTTTGTCTATTTTCATATTTTCTCGTTTTGCAATATTTGTTTTGTTGAGTTGCAGTGTGCTTGAGCTCTTACAGAAAACAAAACAAAAACACATACTAATGGTGGAGGCTGTGATGAAAGGTGCCACCTGCTGATCAAGAGTATTTAGGGCCCCAGTGCTTTGCTGAGGAACTCTTTGACATGGTCAGGAGGAACTTCAGCTTCTTCCAGTCTATGTCCATTTGCTGGATTTATTGCAGAAATGCTGTTCCCTAAATAAAAGTCCTTAATTTTGTGTCTTGATTATGACGGGGATTCATGGTGATATGTTATTGTATCTTACTTCTACTCTACTGAGTTTTTAAGGCAGTTTTTTCTTCAAATGTGTATATTCATCACAGTATTCAGCTCTTTGTGAAGTCAATAAATAGCAACTGGTCAGGCTGTCATATAACATTCTCCAAGCAGTGGTTTTCTCTAGAATAGCTGTCGGCTGAACCTTTAGAGCAACACTTAACAAATTTAATAACTTGCTTACATTCCGAAAAAATAGTCATTAAGAATATGAACTTCTTCATTTCCATCCTATCAACCTGGATTTGAATATAAATGAAAAAGACCCAGGAGAGCTGAACAAGTCATCACCACCATGCATTTGCACAAATGTACCTTATCTGTTATCCTTCAGCCTCATGTGTTAGATTAGGTACTGGTCATCATCAACATTTTTGTGAGAAAAAACATTTGTAGTTTAATGTTGTGCTGCTATTGGTAGAAAAAAAAACATCTTCAGGCAAGACTTCAAAACTGTAAATTGTTCCATCCACTTTTGTTCCATCCATTACTTTTATTTTCATGCTGAAGCATTGTCTCGAACTTTAACACATAATATGGGTATTGTAATGCCCTATTAGCATTTTTTTCCCCCAAACAATGACTCTTTTCTTACTCAGATTCATTCTTTATTTCTCATACTTCCACAAGTCAGTTGCAGCATTTCAGATACAAGACACTGAAGTGACTACATAGCAAACATTAAAAACCAATCACAAACTTGTAGAGGAACATAGACTGCAGGTCTATGACTGCCATGCAG
Source organism: Dactylopterus volitans (assembly GCA_901007715.1). Lineage (NCBI taxonomy): Eukaryota > Metazoa > Chordata > Actinopteri > Syngnathiformes > Dactylopteridae > Dactylopterus > Dactylopterus volitans. Next base: position 13,363 of record CAAKHG010001640.1, read on the forward strand.
ACATCTTAGACATAGCATCAGCACGCAGAGCAGATGATTGTTCAGTATCCCCCCTGATGACACTGTGTATCCATGGCAGATATGAGGAAATCTTCATAAAGACTCCATAACCGTCTCTGCGACATGGCTTGTCATAAGACAGGATCCCTGCTGCATACACATCCTCACTTTCAGGATCTCTGACAGCAAAAGCACCTCCTGAGTCACCAAAACAGACGTTTTCCTCAAGCTGAGTTGGTCCAGTACAGAACATGTTGTCATCGACAGCTGGTTTGAGATTGTCTCCTGCATATTCTGCTTTACAGGCGGAGTGACTCGCGAGGGGGAGCACCAAATATTTGAGTGAGTCAGCCTGTGTGAAGAGGGCGCCCCAGCCCCATCCGGCAATGACCCCAGGACCACTCAGATCCTGGCCTTTCCCTGGCAGAGGGATGGGGGTCACCTTCTCACTCATAACCACAGGCTCCTTCAGCTGAATCAGTGCCAAGTCGTTGTCCCAGTCAGATCGGTTCTGGAAACCTGGATGAAGAACAACCTGCAAGGGGCAAGGTAAACTCTGGTTTTACACTTTTCAGTCATGTTCATTCAGCTGTATTAATATAACAGTTAATATGGCAATGAATTCTCCCCATGCATTAATTTAATTTTGCATGTATAGGAAGAGGTCACAATGAAGTTGACATTTGACCTTTTGGCTACAAAATGCCTTTTCATCTTTATTTTGTAAAAATTTTTCATAATCGGCAGACTATATAAAGAGTTATGGCCATGAATGTGGTTTGTGAAGTCACAGTGACCTTGACCTTTGACCGCCAAACTCTAATCAATTTATCTTTGAGCGGGATTGTGCCAAATTTGAGAATGGGATGAATTTCCAAAAAAATACTTTGCTTTTACATACAAATGCCATTATGTCATGCCTTTTTATCCTTTTAGACGTTTGTGTGGAATTTTGTTTAAATCAGTTTCACATTGAAAGTTATAGTGAAAAATAGGTTTTGTGAGGTCATTTGACCTTGACCATTGATTTTGGACCATTAAAGTCTTTTCAGTTCATCCTTGAGTTGGAGTTTATGTTCTGCCAAATTTTAAGATTTTCCCATTTCAAAAAATTAGGTCACATTTCCGTTGCCAGTAATATAAATGACAGTTTGTCATTGGAGATAAATGGTTTCATTAGACAATGTTGTTCTATATAATATTTAAACACCTTTATTAAGTGAAATGTTGCATATGTTCCTTTCTTTCACCAAGCTCAATCGTCTGTTTGAGTGAAAATCAATTCAAATAAAATACCCGTGTGATGTGGTATTCAGCACTGCTTGCTTAGCATTCTGGGAGCTGAAATCCTTTTTTCAAATAAAACCAAGATTTAAACTGTTTGCCCCTGGATAAACAACATGGAAACACTTAGTTTTGCCGTCCTCCCCATTTACAGTAAACGTTTTCCTTGCTCACCTTCTGTACTTCCACAGCTGTGGACGCAGCAGCTTCTGTTCGACTTGAGATTCCCAGGTACACCTTAGGAATGACGAGCTTTTCCCCCTGCCTGTCCTGGCGGCTCTTCCTGACAAAAAGGTTCCTGCCGGCTGTCAAAACCCAGCGGTCAGATATCAGAGCACCGCCTGCATAGCCACCATTTAAGATGCTGTCGTCCAGGTAGACCATGACCTGCCAGGGGACATGAGGAGCCAGGAGCCCCCCGACCATCCGTCTGGAGCGGAGTGATGGTAAGCCGGAAGCTAGGAAATTGACATAGACAAACATTTTTCTTTTTTGTATTTGAGCAGTTTTAAATGATTATTGCTGTCTTTGTGAATTTAAATCGAACAACACCTTTGATCTCAACATTGTTAAATATGCAGTTTTGATATCTCTGTTTATGGCTGGTTCATGTCCTATTTACTTGATGCATCAATTAGTACTGGCAGCATGTTTTTTTTTATATATAATTTCTCTAAATCTCTCTTACTCTCAGTGACTTTTCTTGAATGAGTAAAACTTAAACTGTTGCACAGTTACGATTTAAAGCCCAGATATTAAGAGCGGTTCTGTAGTTTTAACAGTTTACACTGTATTTAAAAATCTTTATTTCCCACAATTTTCCCACTGGAAAAAAAATCTGGACCCTTCTCTGCCTCAAAAATACTGACCTATTTCTAAGTTGCCATTTTGAACAAAGGTTGTAAAGCAAGTGGTTGCTATACCGCCTACAGCAGTCCTACAATGGCCCAACATTTAGACAAGTTTCAGTCCAGTTCCCAACAGTTGCACTCAACTGAAACAGCTCCTCTTTCAACTGTCTGATGATTTATTAATGCAGGGAATGCAGGAGAATGTGCCATACTGGTTTTATCAGATCTAAATGTAGCATTCAGACACGATCCCCATATATTGGCAAATAGACTTGAACAGCGGGTCTGTATCTCTGGAAAGGCCTCATATTGGTTCTCCTTATATCTGCCAAACAGAACACTTTCAATCAGAGTTGGTAATTTCATCAATGGAGTCTTTGTTCTGTGGAGTTCCTCAAGGTTCCACACTAGGTCCATTTCTGTTTGCAATATACTTGCTTCCTCTTAGGCAGACAATTTTAAAGAAAATTCATATCATTGCAAATTACAACATATGTTACTCAGATGATATTCAGGTATACATTACTGAAAAATCACTGTCTCAATAAATTGTCGCAGACATAACTGAAAATTTAATTTCTGCCACAGATATCATTGAACAAATCATGGCATGTCTTGACTCCATAGTCTCCTCTTTCAAACTTACTGTTCGCATTTGGGTATTTGAGTCAGGCCATGTGTCTTGACCAGCAGGTTAATTGTTTGGTTTGTTCCTGTTTTTACCATCAGAAAAAGATATCGAAACTCAAAGATCCAGTCGGAAATTATCATTCACACGTTTATATCTTCACAGCTACATGTGAAAACTATATTTTCACATGTTTTGGTAAGATAGCTCTAAACTGCTTACTATGGTTCAAAATGGTACTTTTAACAAAGGCCTTCAAAAAGATCCCATGCTATACCAGTAATCATGTCCTTGCACAGGCTGCTTGCCTGGTATTACTTTCAAAGTGTATCGGGCACTGCTTACATTAGAGATCTGTTGCTGCCTTAGACTGCAAGTAGAACTCTGAGGTTGACTAATCTGGGACTGTTATCGGTCCGTCCATCCAGCCAAAAGAAGACTGTGCGTTTGAAGTACTCGCTAACACACTTTGGAACACATTCTGATGCTTCAGTTGTCACATTTAAGGGCAACTAAAGACCTATTTGTTTCGAAATGCTTTTGCTTAAGTTACTCATTTTGTCTTGCTTCAAGTTTGAGTTGGTCATTTTGTTTTTGGAGATGGTCGCTATGTCTTTTGCTTTGATTTGCTTGAAAGGTGCTATGAAAATAAACTTATAAACATTTTTAATGAGATATGATCTTGATATCAAGGTTGTCGTGCTGGGAGCATGTGCATTGTACCCATTATATCATACTTTTATCATTTAAAGAGATCTGCTCTTAAAATGAGCCGTGCCGCCATGTTATGCTTTCGTGCTTGGAGGGATTCCTCCAAACACTGTAGCCTCTGATTTATTCATGAAACGGGAGGAGAATCTATCTACTCACTGCGCTTTGATCCACATATCTTTTGTGTGGCTGTGACAATAGTGAGGACTGCTTCAAGTGATCTTGACTTCACAGCAGAGGCAGGGTGTTTCTGTTCTATCCAGTATGTTCAACATAGAAGGCCATAGCATTCAAGCACTTTTAAATGAATGACCTGTTGGTATGATGTGTTACACAGACTACATGAATGTTTAATCATCAAAGTTCCTGCAGTGTTTTATTCCCATAATTGCATCCAGTTACCTTCATCTTTTATTCTATCAGCAGGCGGGTTTCCAACATTCCCCCAGTCACAACTCACAGTGATCGTTTGGTTTATTGTTATTTTTTTAGGGCAAGCAGGCAATTTGTCACGTTTTGTACCTTCACAACCGAATGAAAAGCAAAATCTAAAATGAGCAGTAACAGCCAACTCTCAGATCCTGGAGGAATGTGTGTGTCATGTCATACAGTAGTTATCTATCTGAACAGTAGCAGTAGCAAGGAAGTATTAACATTAAACAACCACTTCAGAGGACTGAAGCCTCTGGCGGCTTGAACCAACCTGATTGGTTCTGATGTAAATGGCTGCTGTGTGGATCTCTGTATCAGTCACTATGTCCCTCATACTTTCTGACAATGAGTATGTCTCCAGCTCAGTCCTTTATTTGTTTATTTATTTATTTTTACAAAGTCCATGATGATAAATCCTGCAATTATTTGTTAAATTTCAGGGTAAGATTGTTTGTCAAGCAGATCACTGCCCTGATAGCTCAGATTTTTGGCCACAAAAAATATATATTTGGTGCACTCAATCCACTGATATTATAACTGCAAGGATGCCTGATTTTTTTTTTTTTTCCCAGCAGTGCATGTAAAGCTTTCAGAAAGTTTTGAAAATCTGAAGAATAAAATAAACATTGAGATGTTAAAAAAAAAACATGAGGGGGGGATCTAGATCTGCCTCTTGATTAGAAATACCCCAATGTTTAATGCATGCTCATGATCCCGACTCCAACAGCTTTCATGAAAATCAATCTGGCAGGCATAGATTTTGTGACATCCTGTTTACAGACAGACAAAATAAAAAAAAACTGGAGAGAAAAAAACACAACCTCCGTGGCAAAGGTAAATAATGCCACTTTCGGTCATGGCATGTATGTAGTGCTAATTATTTTTTTCACAAAATAATGGAACGCTGCCATTTGGAACATTTGAACATGCTGACATTAGCTTAAGCACAGTCCTGAAGAGCAACTAATGTGTCTCAATTTCTATACTATAGAGATCTGAACCTGACTTTGATTTAAAGTGCAGTGTATCCCAGCAGAATGTGTGTGCGTGTGTGTGTGTGTGTGTGTGCGTGCGTGCGTGCGTGCGTGCGTGCGTGCGTGTGTGTGTGTGTGTGTGTGTGGTACCTGACAGAGAGCGTTCCATCCTTCCCTCAGTGTGTGCCACATTTGCAAGACATTCCCAAGCAGCCAGGAGGAGCACAGCCAAAGAAAACCTTCAAACATCAATGGTCACATAGTGAATTAACATTAACTGTTTTAGTTCTGCTGCAAAGAGGAAAGAAAAAAGCATACAAAATTGTGATGTGATAAATTAGGCACTGAATTCCAGATAAGGAAGCATTTAATTGACCATTTCATAAATCATCTCTGGATAACTGGAAAATTTCCATCAAAAAATAGGATATGACCAGACAAAAGACAATCAGGCTTCAGAATTTTTTTTCTCTCTTCAAAATACATGACTTTTGGCTTTGAAAGAGATTCTGGAGTATTTTGGGAGATTATAATGATGACGAACTCTTTTATCTTACCGCATTTTATTGAGAATGATGTTCTGCAGCAAAGGTATTAATCTCTCCTCTTGAGTGTGTCTTGCATGTTGCAGTTAGCCTTTATATCTGCTTTGAGACTCTAACCTTTGAATGTTGGTTTGGGACATCAAACACTGATTCCTGGAAACTGAAATATCCAGTTGCGACATTCTGGCTTTCCCTCAGTTGGGAGACTTCACACAATCTGGCTGCGGGGGAAAAATGAACATGTATATGTGATTAAAATTGTGACATCTGTGGCACACTTCTCTTGTAGAATACTGACAGTCTGTTCATGTGTTCATTCATATGCGTCTGTGTGTGGTTCTCCGGCTGCACAGCTGCAGATAGGAAGGCGCTCCAGAGGGTTGTCGCCACGGCCCAAAAGATTATCAGCTACCCTGTCTCCTCCCTGAAAGATCTCAGGAAAGCACACTATATTCTCAGGGATCACTCTCACCCCAGGCACACTCTCTCCAAACCGCTGACGCCTCCGGACATTGAATGCACGGACTAATAGATGAAAGAACAGTTTGTCCTAACTGCACTTCATGCAGCAAAAACTTCAACATTTTGTAGGTTTTCACTGTGCAACATTTTATGAATCGTGCAACACCGGCAGAATGTGATAGTTTAGCATGGGGTAGGTGTTTTTACTTCCATTATTTATTTTCATAGTTGTATTTATTATTATTTTTTAATTATTTTTATTTTCTTCCTTGGCCCTCTAAGGATTGCATTTCAGTTTCGACAACAGACAGCAAGACAGCAGAGACATTCTGATAAGATGATTCAGCCATTGGTTTGAGTGTGTGGTTCAGTTTTGGTTCTTCCATTGACTGGCATATGTACATGTTTGCAAAGTAAAACTGTTTCACCAATCTGTACAATTCATGTAAACAAGTAAACTGCTAACAGCTTGTCCCGTTTGAAACATCAAAGTGTACACGCACTGCTTTGATATTCTTATCTATTCTGGATAAGCTGACCTGTTTATTTTGCTATTACAAAACATAAGAAATTTGCTAGGTACATTTGTCTACAGAAAAGACTATAATGTTTCACCGAACTCAGTTATGTGTTCTGACGCTGCAGGGAGGAAAATCCAGTGTCACTGCCGGTTATTTACAAGGTTGACAGAGTGATTTTGGAGAAATGTTTTAATTTTACAGTGGTGTTATATAAACAGCTCAGTGTTGCTCAGTGAGGTTTGACGGTATGATGTGAAAGAATTTTTTTTTTCAATTACTTATTTCATTTTATTTTTTACACTTTCTTCACTCTGCAATTTAACTGTATCATAGAACTGCAGCTGTGGAGAAAATGCAGCCTTTTAGATTCATGACACATATGGCTGCATTACTGAATTGGAAACTGCGGGCAGAGTTTTGTGATAATGACACAAACATGTGGATCATTTTATGCTGATATAGTATTATTGCAGTAGCTGTTTTCAGAAAATGACTGTGGCAGAGAACTCGGGAACAGGTCAGATCTGATTTTGTATTTTCATTGTCATATCAGCATTTTCACACCCTTATGACAGTATAGTTCAGCTAGAAAGAGAGAATCGACTCACACCTTTCGATCCTCATGACAAATTGAATAAATGAGTGAACGTTATGTTGCATGTGAAAATAAACACTACATTACTTATTGCATTACTGTTACATAAGACCATGTGCAATATTTGTCTCATTTCAGCAAACAAATCAAACTTAATTTCGCATATATATACAACTATGCATATGCGTATATGTTTGCTACAGTATAAGAACGCCGATGCAGACAATATAGAAAAGGAAAAAAGCTTCCCTTCTTTTACCATGTCAGCGAGAGGTTGTCAGAGATCTTGGTAGTTTAACTTTGAGTGGATTTAACATGGGCTTTCATAGAGCCCAGAGAAATGATTCCCTGATAGTTATCGGTTTAAGCTTGTAATGGGATTGGAGTGATCAAATGCTGATTTCAAATAAATTCATTTCATGGTTGCTTTGTGTAGAGCTTTTAGGGGGTGAAAGGCAAGTGCACTCTTAGATGTATCAAACATTAAAGGGAAGAAATGTTCTACTCTGATAGTGGGCACTTTAAACCTTCTGTCATTGTAATTCACCATACCTCCAGACTAATACGATTCCTATTTACAAACTTATTTTGCCATCATTCGTGCCTTTTTTGTTCCAAAAGCTGGATTCAAAACTTCTAATGAATGGATCTTCTAGGCAGACTACTGGGTATGGCAAAGTTACATGACAGGTGAGGCAGATGTTTGTGGCTGGTCGGGGACGGCAGGCGACAGGACTCAGACAGACAGGTGAGGCACCTGGAGCATATGCGCGTGTGTACAGGCAAAACGGGGAGAACAAGGTTAGCAGACTGGCAAAAATTCAGGCGGTTCGTTTGGCCGAGACGCAATATAGCTGCGGGTTAGCGGACAGCCTGGCAGAAGCTCGTAGGAAAGTCCATGTATGTACACTGCAGGTCTTGATGAGTGTATGGAGTCTGTATGGTGCTGAGAGGCTTCGGGAGGCCAATCAGGAACGTCCACAGACCAAGGTAAAAAAAAGAGGAAAAAAAGAGGAGTGAGAGGCAGCCAGATCCTGACATATATTAATTGTTTTTAGTATCTTCAGAAACAGTAAGGAAAATAAACCATGGTGCTCTGTCCCATAACTTTTCATCCTTCCGCACATCACACAGTGACATTTTTACTTCTGTCTTGCAGCATCTGCTTTGATGAGTCCCAATGACTGCCATGTGAAGCAGTTAAATCTGCCACAAAAATACACGCTCCCATCAGGATGGATTATAACTAAAACTTTCAATGAAACGGTTATCACGTCATGACTCATAAAACCAATTCCCGTAGGAGGACTAGTGCTTCATTTTTCATGTTTTTTTGATGCTGAGTCACAAACACTACTGGGACCTCATGTAATCAACCAGACGTCTGCTGGAAATGGGAAACAGACAATACCATATGACCCTTATCAAAACAAGAAACATGTCCTTTGCTTGTTTATCTGGTAGGTTTTCAAATCCCTTGTAGATTAAGAGCACAGTGCTGCTCAGCATAGCTGTTTACTGGCTCTATCATCAGATATTTAGCAGTTATTTGCCAGAATATTTAAAGTCTCAATTTCAGTTTTTTTTTTTTTTTTTTTAATCAATTTCATGAAAATACATTTAAATGTCAATATCAGTTTTCCTGTGTTTCCTAACGTGTGGAGGAAAAGGTTGACTTCTATGTTGGGGACAACAAGGTGGATGAGATGTTCGCTGGACATGTTCAAAGCTGCATGCAAAAGTCAACAAAGGCAAGATTGGACGAATGCTCAGCACATGGTGGAAGCTGGTAGTTTGACGGGATCAGTTCTTATATCTCAAAGGAAAGAAACATTCAATTTATCATGGTGGTTGGACCATTTTTCAAACGCAGCTCTGAAAATTTCAGCCTGATCCTTGTTCAAGCTCTTAAAATATTTGTCTTAATTTTTTTTCATGCCCTTGAAATAGCAGTACGAGCCGACAGAAAACTTGACTGGCTTGTAAATGAGACGCTTCAATTCAAATCTAAAAAAAATAGGTCATTGACGACAGCAAAGCAATTACTTCTTCTCTTGAGTTTTCTTCACAAACTGGACAGGGTCAATTGCCCTGGATTCGTTTATTCTGCTCGTTATGTCTCCTAAAGGCAGGTGCACACAGCCAGTTCCGTAATCACTTCAGGAGAGACAAAGAAAAAGACCGTGAACAGCAACATTTTTCCTCAAGGATATTCAGCATATCTCTGTCTGGCTCTGTTTTTCTAAGATTCGGGGTGATGAAACAGACCGGACAATTTGTCAGCAGTGACAAATCAAACCAAACAATACAGCAAGTCAAAGCAATAATAGAGGACAAGTAGCGTGTGGGTTTAAATTCAAGCTAATATCTGCGGTGAAATTGGGCGCTGCGTGTGA
>CAAKHG010001655.1:1101-12202 GCA_901007715.1 Dactylopterus volitans
TGTATGGAGTAAACACGGAGGAGGACAATGTTGAGAACTGCCGAATCACTTAGATGAAACACACACACACACACACACACACACACACACACACACACACACACACACACACACACACACACACACACACACACACACACACACACACACACACAAATCCAATTCATTGTCAAGAAAAATGGGTGTGTCCACTGATTAGATGTTAGCATGAACCCTCTTTGCCAGAAATTTGGAGTGGTAGACATGATTACTGCGTCAGTGCTGCCTTGTCGACTGATGTACTCAGTCTGATTTTGATTTTTATCCGATTTTATCAGGCACAAAAGAAGACTAATTTCATAACGAGACAAAAAAATGCTGCATTTCAACAAACCTGAAATCTGCTGTGCTTTTATTTCATTCAAAAATGTATCAAATATATGCGTTTCATGTCCACAGGTGAACAAAAAACTTTGTACAGAAATAACAAAGCTAATCGCTGAAGACGTTGCTGGCTAATCTGCTGATGCTGATTGTCTCAAAATGCCAACAAGCCTGTCTCTCGATTCTCGCTGTTGTATTTCACGCATGACCGTGACATTTGAGCACAAAAATAAGCATCAAGTGCCGCTCGCTTCCCATCGATCGTGCCAAAGAGCCGGCGCAGGAAATGTGACATCATGGCAGCGGTGTCCCCTTCGAGCATGGCGGACTGATAATAAAATAACTGCCTCTTAAACTCTTCAACTGTTGCTGGCAACACAGACACAAACACTTGTCCAGAGTGAAGAGCAGAATGCAATAAAGAGAAAAGTGCAGCGAGTCCTTTACCCAAAATGCGCTGGTGTGACATGAATTGCGGTGAGGTCCCGTGCTGTTTGAACACACACTCATCTGAACTTCCCTGGCTCGCGCGAGTGTAAACCCAATCATGAATCTTTTAAAACCAAATAAACAAAGCCTTGTAATGTTAAATGTTAATTATGCATTATGCTCTGCAAAGGCGGCATCATTTATATTTCCGTCCATCCCCAGCCTTTCAGTGGGGCTTTTCCTTGGATTTGCGATCTTGCTAAATCGCACATGCGTGCGCCTCTTTTTATGAGTGGCGGTGACTTTCACATGGCCTCCACTGAATCACCTCCAATCTCCGGAGACTATAATCTTGTTTTACAACAGCTGTCCATGTGTATTATTAACCTTATTTAAATGTGCCCAGTACAGTTTGCATATAGCTTCATGACCAGTGAAAACTGTACATCTGACAAACATGGATGCTCTTTCAGGAGAAATTGCTTTTTTTTTCTTTTTTTTTTTTTGGGATGAAGCGTTTGGGAAAATGGACATGCAGAGTCAGTTCTCCTATGGACTCCAACAGATAATCTAATTTAATATTTGAAGCGTGTGTGTGTGTGTGTGTTATACATTTCCACACAGCATCCAACAACAATGACTGACTATGTAACTTCCCCACTCAATAGCATAAACATGAAAAGTGTTAGAACAGCAGATCTGCATTGATATCCAGCTGAAACACTGAATGTGTGTGTGTGCAGAAAACAATGTTTGCGGGCTGAAGGGCACAAGGCAAATATTGGATGAAATAAAAAAAACCTGTGGAACACAGCTCAACAAACACTGTAATCATGTGGTCATCCTCTAATCACCTGCTGCTCTAATTTAGGGTCATTGGAGAGCTTTACCTATAATATGTAATCACATATTATATTAAAAGGTTGGAAAAGGTGTTTTCCGAAATGCTGTCATGTCAGCCGGCTGAAGCAGCAGCGCGTCTGTGTTTGATTGACAGCAGATGGCAAGCTGAGCTCCGGCACCTGCAGGGCAGCAAGAGGCCAACTAAGCAACCTTGCACCACAGTTCCAAATCCCAGGCAGACAGACGGGTTGTCAGCCAGAGCAGCAGCGGCATACACACACACCCACACACACGCGCACACACACCAGCATCTAGCCAGACCAAAGACGTGTTTACATGTTGTTTCACGTTCTTGAGTTGAGCTGATTTGAGCTTTAACAGGACGTGGCTGCTGCTGTTTTTTTTACTCGGCAGCTGTTTTCGACGTTTCAGCGAGTACGGTTTCAAATGACGCAGGTTGATTGGCTTTATGGAAACGAGCGGTCATCAGTGTAGACAGAAAACCCACCGAAGTTAGACAAAATGATACAAAGATTATGACATCAACATGGAAAAATATCAAATATTCAATTATCCATTTTCATTAATGTATTTGATATCCTGGTAACGGACGATATCATGGTTGAGACTGCATGTGTACTAAAAAAACATAAAGTAAGAAGGCTGAATCTAAAGGCACCGGTGTCTGACACCAGCACCCCGCCGGAGGTGTGAGGTTCACGTACTGTGCTTTTCTCTTCCCGTCAGCCTTCATCCCAGGCAAATACTCCCATCATAAATAATCATACATGTAACTTTGTTGTAAGTTAGTTGTAAGTTATTTAGAAAGAATTCACGTTGTGTTTTGTAACTGTCTGGTAAAAGTCTTGTTTTTTTTTGTTTTTTTTTCAAAATTAGGAATTAATTGTGCTGTTCAGATTTATCCATGAAATTCACTTCACTTCTTTCAAGCATTATAAAAAGAATAAAGTCATAACATATCATCTGAGAATTAGCAAGAGATTATTGTTTTAAGAATGACTGGAGAGTTGATTGCAGTATTTTGTTCCCAGTTTCCCATTCAGCCATAACATTATGACCACTGTGTGTACACCATAGAACATAATGCAACAGCCCTGCAATACAATGTTGCGTTTTTATTGAATGTGTTCAAGAGAAGTGTTGAAATATTTTAATTGTTTTGGGGGAGCTAATTTGTGCTGCTGTCACTCTCATACATATGAGTGGGATGACCAAAATAATAAGGGACACCCCCGAGTGTAACCCAGTGCAGCTCAGCAGCATCGCAAATTACAATCATTCAAATATATCAACACCTCTCTCAAACACATTCAATAGAAATTCAACATAAAACTCGTCCAGAAGGGAAGAATTTATTGCAGGGCTGTTGCATTATATGTTATGTGTTGTGCTTTGATCAGTGTAAGCTTTAATCAATTATTAAAATATTTTGTTGCAGCTCTAATTCTGTTCATATCTGTTAATAGCTTTTGAGAGGGAAAGAACTGTGTTAGAAGCCAAATTGAGCTTGAACACAGAGTATTACCTTCCTGCGCCAGCGGACTTCATGAAGCTCGCTGAAAGCTATCAGGTCAAAAGAGGACGATCTCGGTGGGGATCAATCTGTGGCGGAGGGACTTAATTCCGTGCGGCTGTAAATGTGCCCCTTGAGACAGAGCACAAGAGTTTCTGAGAGAATGAGACAGACGGCATGAAAGCAGAAAATTGCGAGGGGGAAAAGGAAGAACCGAGAGGAGAAGGAGACACTGTTGAAGCATGAGAGCAGAAACAAGGAGCTGAAAATAGGGAGTTGGGTTCTTTACCATTTTTTTTGCCAGTGCACTCCAAACTGAATAAGATTTGCCTCATCACGCCATCTGTTATGTGTTTCCCTTCCTCATCTTCATGTTCTTCACCCCCTTTAACAACAACTCTTCTCCGCAAATGGCAGACACACAGAAAGGCGTGTGGCAATAGTGACAAACAAGGCTGCCAACATCCAAAGGCACCTTTGTAAGGCATCACGCTTCAGAAATCTTCCACAGCTCTGCACCGAATCATCTCATATTCCTCCCTTTCTTCTGCTGAGGAGGAGACGCCATTGCGAGTCAAATCAAGTGGCTCCTAGGTTGCTCTGATGGGCTCGTCTGCCCTGAGCGCAGGCAAACGAGGCCATGGCGGCCAAAAGGAACATCTCATAAACAAGGCTTTCCTCCGCTTTTTCCGACTCACCGCTCCGCTGGCTTCCCAATGAGGCCGCGTGCGTGCACGGCGTGTGTGCGCGGCGTGCGAGGCGCGGCGTGCGAGGCGCGGCGTGCATGCGCGGCGAGGAGAAACGCCAGCAGCACATGACAGGAGGACGTAAGAGAACAGCCACACACACCTCATTAACATTTGTTCATTTGTCACATGTGAGAACTTTTGCTTTGCCTGATGCACCTCCACTTTGCCTCCTCATCGGTCGGGGCTCGGAAGGAGATTAAAACGCCTCCCTCCAACTAAATAACAATAACAGTCGAATAAGACCCGTCTCCAGCAGATTTTCAATCATCCACCGCCTGAAGGTGACACACATCGCAGACTTGGATATGTTATTTCAGAGAGCTAATGACAAATAGTGGATGTTTTTTGCAGACTGTGTTATCTGCTACCTGAGTGCGCAATTCAGAAAGCCTGACAACACAAGGAATAAACACAGCAGCTAATCCCCATGTATTCAATTATTTTAATTAGTGAATAAGTAATTGGGATGATAAGTTATACTCACTAATACACTATTCTAACTGGAACACTGTGATAATGATTCACTCACAGCTACTTTGAGATATGTGCAGCTGAGAGGATCCCTTTTTTCAGATCATAGCTCTCTGCCGTGTTTTCAGTCACATTTATACATGAAGGGAGTATTTTGCAGTGTTATGTAACATATTTCTATCACAGAAAAATGCCAGAAAAAAATAAAGGTTTAGGTGCTTATGTAAGCTTTGTTGACCTGGTCTGGACATTAGCTGGCATTTAGTGATCAAAATAAAAACATGCAAAGCCAAAGGGAACCGCTGATGAACAAAGTGACGACACTGAAAGAATCGCCAGGCCCAAACTTTATGTTGCACAATTGCATGTTCATTAGGGAAACTATTAAGAGGATGAAACGGTTTTAAGGGACTGGAAATGTTTAAGTTCCCTAAAAAGTTCTTGGAAACTACTTAAAATGTAAACTACAAGAGGTTTCTAAACTGCTAAAACATTTATTTATTTCACAAAACAGTTCTATATAATCTGCAGATTAAGACACAATTTCTAAAAAAAATGTTAAAACTGATGAAATGGCCTTTGTATCCTCAAGGTCAAAGGCTGACTTGTCATCCTCGTCTACGCGGCCTCAGGAATGCCCAGAAGGGATTTCTTCAGATTTGGTACAAGTGTCAACGCAAAGATGAACTGATTTCGGTGGTCAAGGGTCAAAAGTCAAGGTCACTGTTACATCAGACGACAAATATTTGGGCCCAAGTCATCCACTGATTATGACAACATTTAAGACAACTGTTTAATGAGATGAAGAATTGACATTTCTCTGCTCTAATTACATTTAATACAATTAATAGTAAGTTGTCTCTGACATGGATGTGAACTTCTACTTGACTGGTTGTTGGAGCAGAACAATCAGGGGTAGTAATACCAATATCCCTGCTCCCTCCACTGTTGCAGTGTTGTATTTGAGTCCATGCTTGCTCTCAAAAGCCTCTTTTTCACCTGTGGTCTCATGTCTGAATTGAAAGTAGTTCTACTCAGTCTTGGATGACAGCAGCTTTAAGAGGGAGGTCATTTGTTCTCCAGCTCCGATGTTTTTTTCCCACTCACCAAATACAGCCCTGATTCCAAAAATGATAAAAAACAGAATGCAATGATCTCTAAAAATCCATGTTGACCTACGTTCAATCTGTTTTTTTCTTCTTTTTTTTCTTTGTTTTTTTTTTTTTTAATTTAAGCTATTTCCGAACTTCATACTTGCATCAAGTTAGGACAGCAGATCGTTTGCCATTGTGCTCAGTTGCAGAATGCTTCAGATCTGAGGAGACTTAGTGTTAATGGTTTGAAAGAGACTTTCTTTCCCATTCTTGCATCATCTCAGCTTTTAGCTGGTCAACAGTTGGGGGTCTCTGGTGTATGTTTCTCTTCATGAAGTTCCACACATTTTCAGCAGCAAGCATGTCTGGACTGCTGGCCGGTCATTCTACCACTCACACTTTCACAATGAAGCCGCACTGATGTAACACTTGCAGAGTGTGGCTTCATTGTCTTGCTGGAATAAAGATGTTTCTTGGTGGCAGCACATGTTCCTCTGAAAAGTTTGACCTCTAAAACAATGTTTCCTGTTGTAGTAATATCCTCCATGACTTGTGACTGCTTTTTTTATGCTTGGGGTCTTATTTACCTAGATTCTCTAAATCTTTTCAAAATGGTGAAGATGGTGAAATCTGTAAATTCCTTCGGACGGCACACGCAGTTCTTCACAAAGTGGTGAACCTCTCGCCGTCTTAGCTTATGCATGACTGAGCCTTTCAAGGACGCCGTTGTCACATCCATGATACCACGATCGTGTCACCTGTTACCCATCAACTTAAGCTCTAAGTGTCTTCTCTGCATCGTGTTCAATAGAACATAGTTTTGGAAGATTGGAAAATTATTGCTATCTGTATTTATTTAGAGCCCCTTTTTTTGGAATTGGTTTATTATTACACACATTAAATGTCTCATGAAATCACCTGATCACGCCTCCCCTAAGTTTAGTTCTCAACTCTAACTTGACTGCAGGTGCTTCCATTCCATCTTTATTCTACTTTTGAACACAAAGCCAATTTTTATCTCATGTTTATTTAGGAAAATGTTTGCATTAGCTGCAGCCAGCTGCTCCTCTATAGTATATGAGTGGCGAGAACCAGCCACTAACAAGATGCAGAGTTGTTTGGGATGCACTCAAGCAACGAAGATAATAACGACAACAATAAAATGGAAATCAAAAATATCATTCAAAGCAGGGTCAACAAACAATCTTGACCCCCAACTTAACAACACAGCATATGATGGTGCGAGAGGTGATAATGATGACCAAGATAATGATGCTGCCGGGAGCCCAGCTGTTGCAGTCCCGTAATTCCTGTTGTGAATAAAAAAGACCATCTAGCTCTTCTCTGGCCAAATACCTTGCATGTCCATCTCATGATGTTGAAGGAAAATAATTTAGTTCACACTTTAAGGCTGTTTTTTTGGTGCACACAAGACTCTAGGGAATTCTTTCCTATCTTTCTTTAAAGCAGCACTTCACTACTATCGAGCTGACGTCTCCACTGGTGGTGTAGTTTTCTTATTTGTGCTATTGAGGCCATCTATTTGTAACAATGCAACCATCCAAATAAACTTTGGGACAGAAATGGCTCGGCTGTTGCCGGAGTAAAAGCCTGCTGTAGCATAAACTCACACAGGCTCATGATTTGCTTGCAGGGTTTTCAGTGAGGAGGCTGAGACAGCTGCAAAGTGGAAGCACATACAGTTGCAGACACAAACCATTTTTTATTCACACAAACACTTTTCGATTTACCTCAGAGTGTTTAACACCATCCTGCCTCCCTCAGCTGGAAGGTTAAATGACTCCTTGTTAATTGGCTGTTGTCTGCAGGTCGCCATCCTCTCATCCATCCATAGCCACACACCTTCAGGAAATGAGGTCATTAAACAGGACCAGTAGCTCCTCCTACATTCACGTGGTTTATTTCAGGCCTACCACACAGATAATGGCAGATGATCAATTTGTTGTTGTCACAGGCTGCAAAACAAATGACGCTGCAAATTGTTGCTGTCGCGCTGCCTCCCAGCGATGATCCATTTGTCATCCCACCATGGAGGCATTATTAGCATCAGTTAGCGTACATTCACACCAGCTGCTCTTACTGTATCTTACTTTTTCCCATATTTTGAGGAGGCGCCACATTCTTTCTCACAGTGTGCGGATTTGTCAGCATTAACACCATAATTAAGCTCATAATGGATCTTCTTAATTGCAACATATTTTAATGAATGACCAAATGGAGAAGGCTATCTTTGGCATGACAATGTTGAAAGCTTAATTAGTTTTAACATGGCACAAATTGACATGCTGCCTGCCATTGCACGCTTTAACAGGATCGTCTTATTATTTCCATCAGCCAGAATAAATATTGTAATGAATGTACTCTGTCCAAGGCAGAAAGGGTTTATGATAGGTGTAACCATTACTGGGAGGAAGATAAGTGCTAAACTGAAAGGTCGTACTGGTAGTTCTACATCAAAGCTACAGCCTGTTGCTATTCTTTCAAAGGCAGCCGCTGCCAGTCAGGAAGCCGGTGTCGTTTTATATGATTATATAGACACTGCACAACCCTGCTTCTCTTTCTTTCATGATATTCTTCTCCATTAATCTTTTCTTTTCCCGCCCAAGTTAATCTTCGTGGCTGATGGGCTTTTGAAACGTGATGTAGGGAGGGTGCAGGACGGGACCCGGGCTGGGGATGACCCCTTTATCAGCTGTGAGCAGGCTGTGATGGGTCCCAAGTTCTTGACTAAATGATTTCCCTGGAGAGTTGTGGACGTGGCACAGAGTCAGGCTCTGCAGTCACACTCAGACGTATGGAGGTTACTCGACCCTTCTGCTGGCTGTCCAGGACACTGGGCCGTGAGAAGACGACGCATATTTTATCAGGAATGGCTCCATGCTGTCTGCAAAGCCGGGTGAATTACATTGCGATGTAATTGCTAACTGCTCATTGCTGGTGTCTGAGCTGATTTGAAGCTTTCTGACTAAGTGCTCTTAGATTTTTTTTTCTCCCCCTTCTTCTCATTTGTCCGCGCCTGTGACACTTCTTAGTGCTGGGGTACGTGGAATTTTCCCAACTGAGAGTGAAAGAAAATCAACTTTTAGGCTGAGCTGCAGCTTTTCAGAAATAATGGACTATTGTGGAGAGTAAACAAAGCACACACTGTACGCTTCAATAAATAGCTGAAAGAAAAAAAAAACATTTCATTTTGCCAATCCAGTTAATATCCAATTTAATGGCACTGCCAGGAAATGGCGTTTGTTTATCTTTACTGTTGGCTTATCCAAGTGACGCTCGCTAAACGCCACCCACTCTTCGTTTCCTTCACACTGAATAAAGCAGCCCACCATAACAACCACTAACTCCGGGTTTTTGTGTACAGAGGAAAATGGTCCAATTGACATTCATTCATAGTTCTGGGTATTTTTCAGTTCTCGTTCCAGTTGGTGGTGATGCGAGCATGATGGACATGCTAACTATGCTCCCTTATGCTGTGCGATGCTATGACATGCAATCCAAATGTGTAAATCGGTGGCAGGTAGGAACGCTATTTACTTACTGACAATTAGTCAGGACCACTAAGGTCTGCAAAAAAATGCAAAATTGTAGCAAGCGTAGTATTGTGATTTGAAATTTGAAGTTATATTTTTACATGAATCTCGCTGGCGGTAAATATTTCCAAGATTCTGTTGGTGAGAACAGTGGTACCTTAAGAGATGTATTGGCGACGGATGATCGCGCCCATGGCCTCCTCGCTAGCACGCTCCCATGCTGGTGTTTGTGAGACTGGTGAAGACAATACAGTAGCTGTAATTTCAAACTAGATTATTTTAAAAAACAACTGCTTGCACCGAGAAACTTTATGTAATCGCAAAGGGTCATTTCTGCTGTTTATTGCAATATGCAATATGTTGTGAAGCAACTGGCTGTGTATAACTTATCAAACTGAGAAGCAGGTGTTTGGAGATGAATACAGATCTGTATGCTGAGTGCAACCTTGATTAAAACTTTACGTAATATAAAAATTACACTCAACACTTAAGCAATTTGTTCACTTACAAAGGTGAAGTCATGAAATTCCAGTTATACACCCCACATCGCTGGGATGTAAACATTGTAAGCAAGCTAGCCATGTAGAAAGGGTGTGAATTTGGACACAAATTGCATCTGTCAGGCTCAAGGGATTAATCCACTCATCCGCAATTTTTGCAGGATTTTCTAATGGCAGCATAAATTGAACACAGTACATTGTAAGTACATCTCATTGGCATAACAGGCTCAAGCTTCAAGTTTCCCTACTTACCTATGGCTGTTGTTGCTACACATGAGGCCTGACTAATTATTTCTTATACCAAGAAGTTTCTTTGCCAACCGCAGATCCTCTAAAAAGAGATGGTTAAATCCCTCCAAGGTATTAAGTTGCTCAATGCATTGCTCATTACTAGCCAAGACAAACTTTGTGTTATAACTGGTTGATTTCCATACATGAAAGTGAGACTGAATATCTCTTCAGGCTAACAAGCTTAGTGGTGGGCCTCCTTAGAGTAGGAAGATGTTTTTAGATGATTTTTACAGGGAATCTTAAATATTTCAAATCACAACTTGCAGAATAAGAATAACAAATCTGCTGAGCTCCTTTTTTTTATATACTTTTGCATCCTTGTACAACTTATAAAAATTGCACTTATTTGCTCCTCTTTACAGTGGCACTGAGACGTGGCACTAAGAGCTTAGATATAATTTAACTTAGTTTCTTCTTTGACAGATGAAGATGTTTCACCTCTCTTTCAAAACATTGTACAACTTGTTACTGACCGGCGGGAGTCCAAGGTGTTTAATTCTGACTGGGATCATCGGTACCTAGAGAAGCACCTGCGAGTCATTGACCCACCCAGGCCATCATATGCTTGGGTCACAGGAGTCCAGGTGATGATGGGTGTTGTGCCTTCTGGGGAAGGCCCAGACAGCCTTGCTTTTTGTTGTGTTCTTCTCCTCTCTGTTGCACATGGTGTTTTTGCCTGTTTTCTTCATGGATTTAACAAAGCACCATTTGGAATGCCCGCAGGTTTTAAGTGCCCTCCTGTTCTTTTCAATCTGCCCTTATGAGGATGCTCTTAGCCCTGTGGTGGAGGATGAAGCCTCCAGCTTACATTCCTGTGGGTCAAATAATTGGTATTTGTTGGTGCGGTGAGGATTCTGTCTTCCACATTGTGTACAGCACAGACCAAAAGGCAGCACGTTGTCTCTAACACCCATGTTAACCTAATGTTGTCTACTGAGTTGATATATTCCATCAGAGCTTCTGCATTTTTGATTTTGAACCAGGTGTCACTGACATACAGTATATGAACCAGAGCTTCCTCGAAGGAGCTCATGGTTCTGCTTTCTTTTTCCTCCATGTACAGACAATGGCGAGTCAGTGCTGTAGCCGCACCTGTCTGTGAAAACCTCTGCTACACTTAGAGGAGATGCTAGGCACAGGTCAAGTAGGGCATGCATGTGATCATGGTAGCTAAGCTCATAGGATAAACAAGACCTGGATGACTGATGATCTAAAATCAAATAAGCATGATCAGATCAGAAAACAAGGAGGCTTTGGTACCTCTTCAACTACG
>CAAKHG010001657.1:2602-13601 GCA_901007715.1 Dactylopterus volitans
GACCATCACCAGCCCTCCCTGAAAGCTGGTTTGTTAATCTATACTGAGTTAAGTGATCTTGTGAGGCCGTTAAAAGCATCATTTTAACGTCTGTGACTCTTCCCATGAGTGACATGGGCGGAGTCCTCCACCTCCTGAGGTCATCGTCAGTAGTTTTGAGTAGAGGAGTGTAGTTAAGTCGTGTCAGATCTGACAGCCTGGAGGAAAAATTGACACCCAGGTGCCTGATGTTCTCTGCCTGTGGCAGCATGGATGCTCTGAAAATCTTGGTTGATGGATAGAACAGTGGATTTGGACCAATTAATTGAGTATTGTGAGATAGATGAGAATTTGTCTGAGTGCTATTGTTTCAGGAAGTGAAGTTTGTGGGTTCTGAAGGAGAAGAAATACATCATCGTCGTAAAGACTTATTTTGTGGCATTCATTTCTTATCTTAATCCCATTAATGTTATTTTTCCATATTGCAGCTGCAGGTGGTCATCACACATGTATATACATGCGCGCACACACACAGGAACAGAATATATATTAGAGGGACTATATACTGTATATATGTGTATATATACACACATTCTGTCCCTCTACCTGTCCTGCCTCCTCTCTTTGCCCATCTTTCTACCTGAAGCTGTGGTACAAGGCGTATTTATGGGTGTGGCTCCAGTCCTGCATGTCGATTCGGAGGCTGTAGTGGCCCTGGTTGGACAGCAGGTGGAGCTGTTGGTTTCCCAGCCAGTACTCTCCCCGAGGCTCGCCGAAGCCATTGCGGTAGTCTGACCAGCCACGGTTAAAACTCAGCGAGCCGTCACGCCGCCGCTGAAACACCGTCCAACCACCTCCTGAGGAACACACATGCAAACACCTCGTATGTCCAGATAAAGGATAAACTTGTCGTCGTTGTCTGCCGAGGCGGAAAACAGATCTCCAGGGAAATTTTGCAGTTTAAGTTCTCACGTTAGCTAAAGCAATGAAAGTTTTTAGGTTTAGTCTGAAATCTGCCATTTATTATGAGAACATAAGTATGCAAACTCCTCCACCACGATAAGGTGACGGTTCAAGAAGGAGAAGGGTAAACTCATGTGAGTCTATCACCATGGTTAACAGTTGTGTTGGGTTGTGGCAGCTGTTTGGGTTTTACCTGTGGCCTTCCTGTCCCCTCCCTCTTCTGTTTCTCTGTCGCTTTGTGTGTGTGTGTGTGTGTGTGGGGGGGGGGGGGGGGGGTTCGGGGGGGTGGCTAGCTTCTCCCACAGTTAGACATGGTCCACCTGAAGGTCATTCCTGCATCACCTCCACCATAAAAGCCTGGTATTATCTCCAACAGGTCATCCTGTCTGGTTTGGTGGATCTTTGAGTGCTTCCGTCTTTGAGATCGTTATGAGTGCCAGAGTTTCTTCCAGGGTTTGTTTTGCCCACCCTCCTGGATTTAGCTGTGATTTTGGGATCCAGATCCGTCGGTGTACCCTACAGCTCGCAGCCATTGCATCTGCTGAGTTTCAGTTTTCTGGTGAGCTCAGCTCCTAATTCATCTCTGGAAAGTTGCTTTCAAGTCAGCAGTGACCGTCCCGCCAGCCAACTAGCTTGCAGCCTCCAGTGCCTGGTGATGGTGCAGCACTGAGACTGGTTTCCTGCTTCAGTTTCTGAAGAATATAAATTTGTGTATATGGGAGACAGACAGACTGTGCCCTGCTAAATGTGTCTTTCACCTAGATGCTAAAGAGCTGGTTCCTGACTTCTTTTGTCTTATTGTATCACACCTCTCCAACCCAAACCATACACCCAATATGCAAATCCTCAGTGACTCTTTCATCCCCCAGAGACTTTACCTGCCCCCTCCGCCCCCCCGGTGGTGATTCCCTCCCTTGTTACCAGATGCCCCCATAGTTCCTGTTCTTTTCTTTATCATTTGGCCGACTCTTTGTTGTATCTGCATATCCTTTCTCTACCAGATATTACTTTGTATCGGTATAAAGTGCCTCCACCTCTTCTGCTCTTGGTCAGTCCACCCACCCACAGCCTTACTGTGTGTCGGTCGGTTCACCAGCCTGCTAGCACGCTTGAATAAACTCACTTCCCCACAGCAACTTCTGAACTGGACAAATTTCCTCAACAGCTCTAATCCTTCATGTCTCAAACACAGCAGCTTCCTTCTAATCAACTTCTGTTAACTGAAAGTCGAATGAAGAGACAATAAAAAACATGGATCCAGAACATATCCTGCCTCCATAAAAGTCTGCTTGGATCATGTAAAGGAGCTTTACATAAGTACAGGAAACAAAGTTACTGAGACTCAAAGCCTCTAATTCTCCTGGCAGACATGTAAAACCCTCCACACACACCTGTATACCTCTGTTTTTCAGGGGAACAAATGAAAATGAAAAAGAAAGAGTAGAAGGTCTATAGACTGCAACAGTATATATGTCTTTGGTTAAAAATATTAAGTATGTGGTGAAACCTTTAACACACATTTGCAATCAGACTCTACTAACTGGAGAATTCCCAAACAGAATTGAAACAGCTAAAGTCATAGCTTAAAATCAGGTTGGTGATAGACACGTACTCTCTAATTACAGACCTGTTTCTTTACTTTCACAGTTCTCCAAACTACAGGAAAAACTATTCTTCATAAGTCTAGACGACTTTATCACTAAACACAATGTACTATGTGAACAACAACATGGATTCGGGACTAATAGGACAACCTCATTTGCACTTGTGGAATTTGTGGAGTAAATAACAAATGCAATGCAAAATAAAGAATATGCAGTAAGGGTGTTCCTAGATCTAAAAAAAAAAACAAACATTCAATATGGTTGACCATGAGTTACCTTTAAAACTACATAGATATGGAATTAGAGGGGTAGCACTCTCCTGGATAACCAGTTACCTAGAGAATAGGTATCAATATGTTCAAATTAACCATTTTAAATCATTACTACTGAAGGTCACTTGTTGGGTTCCCCAAGGCTCAGTGTCCATTGCTGTCAATTTTGTACATAAATAATACATGTGAAGTTTCCAAAACACTAAAAACAATCTTATCTACTGATACAAATTTATTGTTGTGGAAAAAACTTGGAACAACTTTTTGGTACAGTAGGAAAATTACTGAAAAAGATAAAGAGTTGGTGTAATGCAAGTAACACTGAATTTAAATTAAACAAATTTATAATTTTTGTTAATTGTCCAATTAATTCAAACAAGAAACTCATGATAAATTAAGTAGAAATTGAAAGGGTGTCTATATATATATAAATTCCTTGGAGTAACTATAGATAATAAACTATGTTGGAAGCCAAACACATGGAAGCCATCAGTATATGAATGTGTGTGAGTGGGTGAACGAGGCCATGTAGTGTAAAGCGCTTTGAGTACCATCAAGGTAGAAAAGCGCGATATAAATGCAAACTTCCTTAAACACCTTATGCTGTTCCTTCATGTTACTGTATATCACTTATGTGTGGAAGTGTGGAGAAATGCATATAAAACAAACACTAATCCAATCTTCATTCTCCAAAAAAGGGCATTAGGATTTGTAAGCAAGACCACTTATAGAGAACCAACAAACCCACTCTTCATTCATCTAAAAGCACTAAAATTTAAAGATCTGGTCGACTTCAAAACTGTTTAAATCATGTACAAAGTAACTGTCACCTTATCGTAGTGGAGGAGTTTACATACTCTAATGAACCTAGGACCTGCGCTGTCCGGGGCATTTTGCCCCTGATAGGGTCTCCCAAGGCAGATTGGTCCTAAGCGAAGAGTCAGACAAAGAACGGCTCAGAAGACCCTCATAAGCAACATCATGTACCTGGCCCGGAGGGACACCGGGTCCCCACCCTGTAGCCAGGCCCGGGGCTGGGGCTCGAGTGCCAGAGCCTGGTGGATGGGCCTACACCCATGGGACCTAGGGATCCCGGCCCAGTCTGAACCGGCTACATGGGCACCCCCCCAGTGGACCCACCATCCGCAGGTGCAGCATGAAAAGTCTGGTTCATTCACTGACTAGATATAGTCGGCCTTGATAGATGGAGGGGTGGAGATTGTTGAACATGGACTTAAAGCACAGGCTTTCCTCCATGCCTGGTGCATTCTTGCCCTGAAATGTCTGTAAACGTTTCTGGGATGTTCTGGACGTGTATGTTTGACCTCAGAGGCTGAAATGATTCTTGCGGTGCCATTGTCAGCAACAGAGATCTCTGACTCTAGGAGGAAGTGATTGAATAAACTTGTGAACAGCTTTAGAGCTGGTTTTCCACACAAGTTTAACCATTTCTTTTTCAGTGGCATTAGACAGGTCAGCCAAGTTATGGTGTAACTCAGTGAGGTAATCATCAATATCATGTTTGCCATTGTCAGGATCAAACTGTTCAATGTCTTTAGCTATGAGCTCAAGCACTTCGGGACGAGGGCTCTGGGTGGTCCTGTCACATGAAAATGAGACTAAGCTATGGGGGATATGTCCCTTCTGTGCTGCTGGTCTTACTGGTTGAAAGACCTGGGCTGAACATCTGTTATCACGCTTCGGGTGATGCTGGGAAGAGGATGAACCATCCTGAGATGTGCTCTTCCCCCTTTTGGAGGGAGGTGCACAGATAATAGTGTCTGATCGACATGGCTGAGGAGGAAAAGGGGGGGTCTCTGTCAGAGACCACACAACATGTCTCCTCACTGTCTGTATCAGGATGATGGGAAGTCAGATGGCGGTTACCTCTACACCTGAGTGGAGGTGGGGAAGCTGACTTGAATTCCACAGACTTGGGGTCTGGTGGAGAATGTTCCCATTTGCATGGAGAAGGAGTTAACCTTTCTTCAAGGGAGGAGTGTGAATCAAGGACACCTGAATCACATTGGCTGAGTGACTGAGAAGAGGCGGGGCGTTCTGACCTCAGTCTAAACAACTCCTCCTTACATGAGCAGAGCTCTTACTCTGCTGAGTGCAGGTTCTCTAGGTATCTTAGAGCTTTCTTATTTGCTGTCTGCACTTCTTGAAGCAAACTAGCATTTTGCACTCTCAAATTCTCTGCCTCTTGTTCCAGAGCTGCTTGGGTCTGGATGGCAAGACTGGTTTGTCTGTGAAGGATCAGAAGCAGGCATCTTAATGATGGGCCTTTGGATGCTGTCTGAGCATCAAGTCTGTCCTTCAACAACAAGTCTAATTCCTTCCTGCATTCACTGGAATTTAACTTGTTGATAAATTCAGGATAGGCAGGGTTTAGGCTCTGAGCCAGGGAGGACATAAACTGCTCTACAAAGGGGGTCTCCATTGTGAGGTTATGTCGACGTTGTCTCAAACTGGTTTAACAGTGAGGCACAAAACTTCACAGGGCTAGCAGCACTCTGTGGCTCTATCTCAAGCTCTGTTCTTAGTCAGGTTGAGATGCGTGGCAGTAACAACCAGGTACAAGCTCTATGTTACGCGGGGCCGGCGGCACGCCGTGTCTTAACTTTAACACAAGGAGCACTTAAATCAGCAGCCAATTGTAACAGTTCATCCGCTGCATTGAATATGTGCTATTTGAATGCCAAATAGGACTCTTCAAGTTCCTACAGAGAAGACTCAACTGGGAAGCGTGGCAAGCAGTAGCAAACTCTCAGCATAATGGGCTTCAATTCTCAAAACAGTTTTAGCAACTTAAAAACACATCACGATTCAGCACACTGCACTTTCTGGGTATAAAGCTGGGTTTCTACTCCTGCAGCAGACTAGCTGTGTTGAATGTAAGCTTTTGGGTTAGTTTAGTTCTGGGTACAATTTTCAGTGACGTCAAACATTTTGCTGAATGGCTGACCATCGTGTTGTGGGGGAAGGGGAACAAGGGTGTGACCCTCTGCTCACTGCTGAGTCACCAGATACTCAAATGACTAATCAGATGACTAATGACAGACTCAACAACACGCTCCAGTAATACTGAATTGTATCAATATTTACATTAGCAAGGTTGATAACTTCTGTGCTCATTCAAATGCAGGATAGGTAAGCTGACTCGGCCCAGTTTGTTACCAGGTCACATGAATGAGAAAGATGCTGCTGATGTGCTCGTTTGGAGGTCTGCTGGTGCAAAGTTCAGCTGATGTAACGTCCAGTCTGTTGTCCTTGTCCAGTGAACTGTGGAAGTCCTGGTCGTGGTTGGAGTCTTGTTTCCTGGGTTCTCCTGATGGAGTTAGTCCAGGCTAACTCGGTGGCTCCTTGGCTGGTTAAAACTCAGCTGGCAGACTTTGTGTGGTGCCAGTGGTGCTGGTCTTGTCCTTTGCTAGGCACTCGCGAGGCTACCAAGGCTTGGTCCAGTGTGCAGGCCTCATGGAGGGTTGAAGCAGCAGCAGCTGAGAAGCTGCTGCTCAGAGATAAGACAGAGCGATAAGAGCTTAGAGCAGAGAGGAAGTGCAAGAAGAAGAGGCGAGAGCATGGGGGAAGAAGGGTGTCTCTCCTGGCCCGGTGGCCTCGGGGGTCCTGGCCATATAGTAGCCAATGGAAGCTGGAGTTGAGGTTTTCACACCCAAGTGTGAGAGTTTGAGGAATGTTGAGGAATGCTGGGAGATTGAGTTCAGTGGCTCTCCTTCATCTGGAGAGCAGAGGTCTTGTCCTCCATTTTGTAGGGACGAGGGCACAATGGTGTGTATATCTGTGATTGTATGTGTAACAGTTAATTGTGTATGACATGTGTTCAACGTGTGAGTGTGTATGAACATCACCATAAGCACTGTGCTTCTCACCTTCAGTCTCCATGTCGCAGTAGACAGGAAGAGTGTTGCCTGGCAACAGGACAATTTTATAAACACCAGAGCGACGGACGCCATTTTGATACAGAGACGCACAGTCTGATGGACAAAAAGATAGAAACGGTTCCTCTAATAGAGACAGACAGACACACACACAGAGAGACAGGCAGACACACACACACACACACATACACACACAAACAGTGGATAATCATGTCAGCAAACAGTATTTTAAAATCATATTCATTCACAACAAAGATTCTGGATTCTGCTGCAGCGTCTCTGAAACTGATTATGATGATGATGATGATGATGATGATGATGATGATGATGATGATGATGATGCTGCAGATCAACGCTGATGTTTCCTGGTGAAGCTGCTTCACCAGCAGAGGGCAGCAGAGTGGACTGGCTACCTCCACATCCTAGCTCCCTCTGCAGAACTTGGTCTACTCGGTCTCTGGTCTCGCTAACTGTGACATGTCCACCAGACTTGTCGGTATGCCAACATGCCATTCCTATTGGACCCCTCCCTCCCTACCCAACCCTCCTGCAGATATCAGACAGACAATCTGGCTCCACTGGATCTTTACATCCAAACTTATTATCCAAACCTTTGATTAGTTAGTTACCTGGTGACCAGCTTGGTTCAGTCTGGTTTGGGCTGGTTCACTCTCAATCAGTCTCTCAACTCTAGTCCTGACAGTTAAATCACTTTGTCTCAGTGGGCTTTACAATCTGTACACTCAGCGACACCTGACCTTTGACCTTTAATCAGACTGAAGAAATACTACTGTGTGTTTTTTAATATCACCAGTTTTGACCGGCGGGAGGCCCCGGTGAGAACAGTAGGGACGCGCCATTGAACTTCTGAAGTGGCTGCTAATTTTATTGAGATTTTACAGAGCATCCGCGCTCAAATTTCACCCTGTGATTGTATCGTTGATAATTTAAGCAGTAAACTGAGATCAGTAGCTCCACTTTTAACTAAGACAATAAAGATGAAACCTACACCCCCCCTGGAGAAAAAAACATCAGTTAATAATTTGAAAAGACAATGCAGGAGTGTGGAGAGAAGATGGAGAAAAACAAAATTAACGGTACATTATGAGATTTTACGTCAAGAACTCAAAACCTACAATAACGCAGTCAAACAGGCACGCATTTCCAACCTCTCACAACTTATCTTAGACCAAAAAAACAACCACCGACTCTTCTTCTCCACGTTTGACATTTTAACGAACAATAGTTTTAATAAAGTTTTTAAGATGCCATCAGATGTTCTTTGTGAGAACTTTGCAGACCACTTCAGAACCAAAATCAAGGACATCAGATGCAGCCTTTTATCCTATTGTTGTTACTCGCCATCCGTGTTGTGTTGTATGAGAGCAGATGCAACCCTGTCAAATTCCTTGTTTGTATCCTTCAGACTTGGCCAATAAAACTGATTCTGAAAAAATGTAAGTAAAGGCCACCAGGGGTGGATAATATGGAAGTTAAATTTCTCTGCTTAGCAGCCAGTAGGGATGCATGAATGTGAAATTCTGGGCCGATACCGATACTGATGTTTGAAATAACAATTTGGGCAATGCCGATGTTTTTTCTTGTTATTTATTCCCTCTTTTGTGCCAAAAAAAAGGACATCTTCATTATGTATTTAAGTTAAATAACTGTTTTAAGTCAGCCCTTCATCAAACTATCTTTGAATGAGCACAAATTAAATCAGAAAAAAATTCATGAAATAACCTTTAATAAATGTAATGGCCATTCACATGACAAACGTTTTTTGTGTGAAACATATCAGTCCAAAGCCCTCTAGGACTGCGATTAAAAAATGCCCATAGAATGATTTGTGACTTTTCTTAGCCTGTTATGCAACTATCTCTCAACCAGATTTTCAGTACCCGGAACTGGCGGTCGTGCTGGAGCCGATCCCGGCTGACAAGGGGCGAGCGGCGGGGTACAAACACCCTGGACCAGTGGCCAGCTCATCGCAGGGCCACATGAAGGACAGACAACCACTCACACTCGCACACACACCTACGGGCAATTTAGAGGAGCCAGTTAACCTCAGCATGCTTTTGGAGGTGGGAGGAAGCCGGAGTACCCGGAGAGAACCCACGCAGACACGGGGAGGAAGCCGGAGTACCCGCAGAGAACCCACGCAGACACGGGGAGAGCATGCGAACGCCACATAGAAAGACCCCAGGCCAGGAATCCAACCTGCCACCTTTTAGCTATGAGGCAACAGTGCTAACCACCACACCACCGTGTTACCCTTAAATAAAATATAGAAATAAAAAATAAATACAAACAGAAATAGGGCTATATTTCACTTCTTGTGTTTTTCATGCAGTATACAACACCATTCTCGTGTTTCTGACCTTGCAGCAGACTGGAACATGAGTCTGAAAAAGGGCATTTTTAACAAACTGGCCGAAGGAAAAAGGTTCCCATGCAGTGAACCTCGTCTTCTTAACATTCAGAAATCACCTGTATCTCTAAGCTACTTCTTAGTAAGAGGCATGTTTTTCTTTACAAAGATAAGCATCTCTGCCTTGTTACAGCTCAGTCTATTTCTCTTCTCATCCAAGATATGACACGCAGAGCTCAACAGCCGCTGACGAGAGTGCAAAGGTATTTGCGTGCCATTTGTGCCAGTTCTGGAAAAAGGATGTGATTATTTCTCCAATACCCAAGTGCAGTCTCACCTCTGGGAATGGGGGTCTGTGCCAAGAAAACATCCAGCTGTTGCGTTACAGTTGTGCTTGGCCTTTCTGCTCCGTTTTCCTCTAGAATCTCCTCAAATATGTCATGCAGGGAGGGCCGTGCTCCCTCCGGTCATGGCCTCTTGCGTTGTGAGTGATCCTCATCAAAGTAGCGACCCTTGTATCAGGGATCCAGCGAGGTTGTTTACAGAACATGGGCTCAGACTTGATTTGATTGAAGCGTTTGTTAGCAGCCTCCAATAGTGCAGTTCTGGTTGTTTTAACACCATAGGGTGTGTCAAAGACGTCTCAGGGCTCTAACAGAAGGGATGACATCAGCATCTGACGCCTCGAATGAGCTGATTTCTCTTGTCAGTTGTTCAAACGGGGAGAGAAGTGTTACAAAGTTCTCAATTAAATGCCACTGGTGCGCAGTGATGGTGGCGGGAAGGTCGAAGTCTGCAGCATATGTTGCAAGAGCGTGCTTTTGTTCCAGCATGCTCTCAAGCATATAGAAGGCACTATTCCACCACGTGCATACGCCCTGCTGGAGCCTTTCTGGATTCATCCCCAACTGGATCTGCACAGCCTGCAGGCGCGACTAGGCGAGAGGTGAGTGTTCAAAGTGGCCGACAATTGTTCAGCCTATTGCCACCACATCCGAGATGCTACGCTGGCTAAAAACACCGTCGTGGACAGCCAGTTGCAGAGTGTGTGCCATGCAGCCAAAACTGGCCAAACCACTGCCCATCCCCTAACCCTCCTTTCTTTCTCTCTCTCTCTCTCTGTTTCTCTCTCTCTGTCAGCCCAACCAACCGGTCAAAGCAGATGGCCGCCCACCTGGAGCCAGGCTCTGTTCAAGGTTTCTGCCTATTAAAGGGGAGTTTTTCCTTGCCACCGTCGCCAAGTGCTCCCGGGAGATTTGTTGGGTTCCTGTAAATTAAAGAGTCGGTCTCAACCTGCTCTTCTTGTAAAGTGCCATGAGATAACTTCTGTTGTGATTTGGCGCTATATAAATTGATTTTAGTTTGCAATTGCAAAAACTGCAGAAAAGCTACAAGTCCCAGGAAGATGACATCACTTCCTGTTGTGGCACGAAAGAAAACCATTCAATATTTCATGCTCACACCATGATTATGTGTATTCCAAAGTAAGAAGTGCTCTGAGCACCAGATCAGATCTATAAATCACCCAGGCTCTTGATTATACTGGCTTTGTTTTATGCACTCTCTTTACCAGATATCTGCAGATCCATCAGTGGAAGGAGACGGGGCTCTGGGACATACTGAATGTGTGATATGTAAGTGTCCTCTTGTTTTATTTGCAAAAAGAATCCCTTCTCTATCTTATTTGTATATTATCTTCGCTCATTTGTATATTTTTATCTTATTTGGTTGCAATTCTCCTGGCCTTTAAAAATAGATATGCACATCAGAGCGCAGACTGCAGCATGGGCGCTCTCATTGGTAAGACAGGGTTTAAGTCTTTTACGGACTGGCCCATCAGGGCGACCCCAGAGATCCGCTGATAGAGATAGGAGAGAGAGGGAGAGGCAAAGGGAAAAAGAGGGAGGGGGC
>CAAKHG010001657.1:13838-24882 GCA_901007715.1 Dactylopterus volitans
GGTTTAAGTCTTTTACGGACTGGCCCATCAGGGCGACCCCAGAGATCCACACACCCTTCCACCAAAGCCTTTTCCTTTGGGCTAGTTGTTTAACAGCTTTGTTTATGTTCCTTGCACAATGTGTGTGTGTGTGTGCGCGTGTGTGTGTGTGTCTATACAAAAACGCATGTGTTTGTGCGTATATGCGTGAATATATATATATATATATATATATATATTTATTTGAAAATAAATAAAAGCATCCAAGTATTGCAGAAGCCTTAATTTTAGTTTTTGCTTTAATTCTGCTTTTTGTCAGAGCCAAATTTATGTTATGTGTTTATTTTGTAAACTAACTTGTCTTGTTTATGTATGCATCCCCCAGAGGATCGGGGCTGGTAGTCTATAAGTTCTGGTCTTTTGGAGATGGTCAGGGGAAGTTGGATGACGCAGATACCGTATATCGCATAATACAATACGATAATTTACGATAATATATCCTAAATTAAGAAACTGTTACAAAATTATATTGAATAAAAAAGAGATTATATTATGAAAATAGGATTACTGATATTAAAAATGATAGTAAAATATTAGGGAAAATGCTCAATGAACTAATGGGCAAAAAGTCTCATCAAACACCATCATTTTTAGAGGTGGATGGCAGTTTCCTCACTCGGCCATCAGACATTGCTTGCCATCTTAATAAATATTTCGTAAATAAAGTTAATAAATTAAATAATATGTCCCCAATTGATATTATGAAAACATATCTAACCTATTAATAAAACATAAGACAGAAGAAAATATTAAAATCTTGTAGAAATAAACCACCAGGCATTGACAACCTTGATGGTAAGCTACTAAAAATGGTCGCAGAAGAAATTGCACCTCCTATCGGTCACATTTTAATTATGTGCTTTTCCAGCTGTCGGTGTTTGCCATAGTGGAAGTGTGCCAAGATAATTCCACTACTGAAAAACAAGAAATTGCCATTTTCAGGAGCAAACAGCCATCCAATTAGCCTCTTACCTGTACTAAGTAAAATTATGGAATGTCTAATATTTGAACAAATTATAAGCTACTTGTCCTTGAATGATTTAATAACAGACTTTCAGCACGCACATCGTGTGAGTCACTCATACAACATCAGCCATAAATCAAATGACTGACGACTGGCTAAGGGAAATAGATCAAAAGGAAGCGGTTGGAGCTGTTATGCTGGATTTCTCAGCAGCATTTGATTTAATTGACCACAGTTTATTGCTGGAAAAACTTGAATGTTATGGGTTGGAGGTGTCCGCATTGTCCTTTCTGAGGAGTTATCTAACTGATAGAACACAAACAGTTTTCTTTAATGGTTGTTTTTCTGATGAGAGTGCTGTGTCGTGTGGAGTACCACAGGGGAGTTGTTTGGGACCGTTATCATACACTATTTTTTACTAATGAGCTACCACTTGCTCTGAAGAACATAAACATAGGAATGTATGCTGATGACTGGACATTATATGCCTTTGCACTCATTATCGATGACTTAAATTCAGTTTTAAAAGTAGATTTAAAAGCAGTTTTGGACTGGGTAAACAATAACAACCTTGTTTTGAATGTGTCTAAAACCAACTGTATGGTAATAGGCGATCATCAAATGTCAGTAAAAACCCTCAGTTAAATCTGAAAATTAAAGAGGTATGTATCGACCAAGTGCCAGAGATCAAACTGCTGGGAGTTGTCATTGATGATAAACTTTCATGGAAAACACATATACTTAAAATGGTTTGTTGTGTACTGGGTTTTTGTTTTATTGTATTTGTGTTGTCTCTTCTGCCTCTGTGTGTTTTTTTCCTTTTTCTCCCTCTGCAGCTCTGAGGCACGGTAGGAGGCGGAGCCAGGTGCTCTGAGCTCTCACACCTGATTACAATCTGGATCATCAACTCAGCCTTTATCTGCCTGCCCGGCCTGCAGTTCAGTGCCGGATGAATCCTTACTACTGACCATATGTGTTCCCTTGTCCCTTATCTCGAGTCTCCCTACCCGTGCCTCAAGCCTGCAGAAGCTCCCGTTGCAAGTTCCTTTGCTACTTTGAATTATTTTTGTTTCTTCCCTGTTTGGGTGATAATTCATTTGTGACTTTTCCCTCTTTCTTTCGGAGGCGATTTTGGTTTACTCACTGAGCATTTTTGAGTATTTCTAGTTTTCGTTGATACTTGTCCCACGAGACATTTTGAGGTGTACTTTGTTTGTTCTTGATTGTTTCTTTGTTTAACTCGCTCTCTTCTCGTTTCAGTTTTTGCCGAGTCATCCCAGCAGTTTTTTTTTTCCTAGGCTGGAAATTGTCGGTTGGTTGGCTGGTTATTCTTTTGTTGAGTACTTTATAATAAACTTTGTTCTAACTGTCTCTGCATATTGGGTCCTGGCCTTATTTTTGTGATACCGGAATGTAACATGGTTAATAAAATGGGAAGCGGCATCTCTGTCATTAGAAGATGCAGGGCATATGTCATTAAAATCCACTAATAAAAAAAAGCTTGTCAAATCTTGAGAACTCCACAGCAGACATGATAAATACACTTCCGAGAATGCAAAATA
The DNA here is from genome assembly GCA_901007715.1 of Dactylopterus volitans. NCBI lineage: Eukaryota > Metazoa > Chordata > Actinopteri > Syngnathiformes > Dactylopteridae > Dactylopterus > Dactylopterus volitans. The sequence goes on from CAAKHG010001657.1 coordinate 16,404, forward strand.
GAGCAGCTCGCTTGGTCCTTGGTTGTGATTTCAGAACAAATGTATTTAAAATGCATAGAAATCTCTGCTGGTTCATGTTAAGAGATAGATTAATTTATTCATTATTATTTATCAGAAATGTATCCATATCAAAAACCATGCAAGTTCTATACAAAAAACTATGCTACAGTTCAGAAAATCATAGCTACAGCACAAGACCTGCTGTCAAAGGTCATTTTTCACTGCCAAAAACAAAGACAAGCTATAGTAAAAGACCGGTGATGTGCAGAGCGACTGTTTGTCTGCATGGAACTCACTTCTCAAACACTTTGGGCAAACTGTTAGCATAAAATATTTCAAATTGTTGGTAAAAAAACAATCTCGTAAATAGGTACATATAAAACTTAATTATTAAATAATATAAATAAAATAAAAACAAAATAATATTGATAATGAATATTTATTAAATGGTCAGTTGTGCAAGTTATGATAACTATACATTGTTTGAATTTGATGTTATAAAATGTATGAATATGTATTTTAATTTATATTTACATGTTATATGAAAAGAGTAAAGCGCTACATACCAAGAGATACAGCACTTTGGGTTCTCTTTTTAATTCACTCAAATAATAAATGGAAATGAAATGAAATCACATTGTTGTATTCCCTTATGAACACAATTCAGTCTAACTGAATGGGTAACATGCCTCGATAACCAAAAATATCCAAAATATATCCGAATAATGAAAATACTACGACAGGTACCCTTTCCACCTGCCTGACTTCAGATTTAGTTCAACCTGTACAATACAATAATTAAGAAACCACTCGTCTTTACCTGACAGAAAATACCTGGTGAACTTAAGAGGATATGAAATATTTGACTATACCTCCAATAACGTTAAATAGTAAACAGTTTGCATAACTCATCAACTATAACAGTGCGCTGTTTTTTTTACTCTTGTAAAGAATAAACACAAAGCTGGCAATAAATAAATAAAACCACCCCCAGTTGCAGGCCTGAACGGGTGTGGAGTTACGTAGTATTACTGAGGTCTCCGCTCTCACGCATGTCACTCACCACACGTGCAGCTCGCAGTCTCCTGCGTCTCTCTGAGACCGACAGGTCCCCCCTGGCCTCCCAGAAACTGAAGATATTCCATGAACAAGTCAAGTATCGGTGAATATGTGTAACCACTGGAGTGCCTCACCAACGACTGGACAAAAAGAGGCCTACATGCATCTTCAGAAGCCGAAGGGTACACGTGTTCTTAACCAAGAAGACAAAGGACTCAGGTCAGCAATCCCCAACACATGGTCTTATCACGCCATTTGGTCAACTGAGTGGCGCACCTTCGATCACGCAACCTGAGCCGATCAGCGGGTGCCTGCACAATTCCCCATTCGATTGGCCAAGGTCCACCACGGACAGGCCCAAACCGTGACATCGGGTCAAGGTTTATAAACTGGTCAAGTACAACTTGCCGGTTGGAGACTCTGACCGACTCTCCACACCAGATGCCTGCAGATGCAAAGTGAAGTAGCTAACGTGATACGCTCACTTCAAGACAACAAAGGACAACAAGAGCCTTCCTCTTGAACACTGTTCCCCGCTCCACGCCGGGATCAGTTCCCTTGCCGGAGACAAACGATCCTGCCGAGAAGACGACAGCCTCACCAGGTCAAAGAAGCGCGGGCGGCCCAACACACATCTCCAGTAGCCGTAAGAGGCTCGTTGCTCTGGGCAGACATTAAGTTAGTGGCATGTTATTAACGTGTTTGTTGGTCACATGATACTGACCACTGTGTCCGCTGTGAATTGAATCCAAGTGTTATTGTGTTGTTTTTCCTGCACGTCCCATCGCACCCGCGGCCCAGATAAGTGCTTGTTGTGATAGTTGAAGGCCTGAACTCACTCTGCACACCAGCTGTGTGTCACATACACGCACTGATTCCGATGGCTGTCGAGGGGACCGCTCATTCATCAGTCCTTTGCCTCCCTTTTCTCTTCTGATTAACCACTCAGTACATTCTGCAGACACCTGAGCGCATGCAAGTCAAACTCCCTGCTCAGTCGTTTCCTCCCTGCTCAACAATGCTATTGGTCAGTCGCCATCTTGTCCCACCTTTCTATTTCCCGCCATTCCACGGTGATATCCGCCATTTTGTCGCCACCTCCTGGCCCCCAGTAGTGTCCACCATCTTGATTTCAACTTCCGACTTCCAGCCACACCCCACAGCAGTGTCCTCCATCTTGGTATCAACTTCCAGTCAAGCCCGCTTTCCGGTGGTGCACGTTTTTGTTGTACCTCCCAACATCCGGTAGCGCCCCTCCCCTTTGTATTGTGGCCGCCATCTTGTTTTAACCCCTTTTCTTCCTTCCAGCCAACAACTCCATTTTGTTGTCACATGCACACACACACATACCGACATAAACTGTTGGTTGTTGTTGTTTCTGTTTGCTGTAGTTAGTGAAATAGTTATAGTGAATAACAGGATTTGTTGCATTTGTGAAGTTAATTATGATTGATTTTACTTTCATAATAAATCTTGTTATACTTTAAAGAGAAGTTGTCCTTGTTTTGCTTTAACTACGGTGGTATAAGCTGGTTGACAGGCTCAGTGCCGACCTCTATTCCTTTTTGTTCACTTTTAAATGCCAATATTCTCTGAATATTGACATTTTAAGATGAACATAATTTGAGACTGATTCCACCTGTGTGGTTATTGGTCCGGGTTTTCCCAATGGTGCCCAATTTTGAACTATGTTTATTAGCTTTATGGAATGTTTACAATAATTAATACTTTTCTTCAATCATTAATTATCACTAATAACCAAATTTGGTTCCTACAATGCACAACATCTCATCACTTGTTATCAATATTACACTACACCCACCCACCCACCTGTCCATTCATAACTCGCTGTGTGCTAAAAAAAAATGCAACAGGTTAATTTCACATCCATGTTGAACACGAGATAATCCCAGTAGTTCCTGAATGCACCATAGTAGGGTATTGTGAGGGTGAGTGAACTTTGAACCTTAGTCATAGAAGAAGCCTGCGGGTAGCTGATGAGGTTCTCCTTTTTGACTTGAGCGCCTGAGGAGTTTCACTTTGCTGTTGTTTTTGAGGAGCTTGGTGAGCAACCTTGTGCTGGATTGGCTGGCCAATCAAACGGCTCGGACAGTTTAAGTGAAGCGTTTGTGTGAATAGCTGAAAACCTTGAACTTTGAACTCTGGGCTGCTGCTTGTGAGGGAACCAGCACTGAAACCAGCTCTGTCACCTTGACATCTAAGTCTGTCTGGTCATTATCAAATAGGCTGAAATGGCCCAATAACATTGTTATGCCACAGAAACAGCCAATAGTCTGATGGGACAAACTGTTCCTCGGATTTTCTGCCCTGCTTCTGTTGTTGTCATATTGGAGTTTCAGCCAGCAACTTAATGGCCCAATTGTCGTCTCTGTCCTGCATAAAACACCTTCCAGTTGTGCTGTGTCTTAGAAACACAGACTGTTGCTTGTTGCCTTTTCCTGTGGCATTAATGACGCCATCACTGATTGGTCAACATCAACTGAGTTCACACCAAATATCTCAAAAAAAAATCTGAGGGCATGCAAGCCATCAGCATATCCAAAAGCTCTAGACGGCATCTGTACTCGTGATACTGGCAAGCTAAATTTTATTAGTCCCTGATTCAAGGGTTAACCCTAATCTAACTCCGTAACCCTAACCCTAGTAACCCTAACCCGACTCTGCGACACAGAGGTGCTCTTCAGACAAGGCTTAGGGTGCAGTGCAAGTGTGAAAGCTGCTGTATTGTTAAAATGTTTCATAGACAGTGAAGTTGCAGAATTATCTAACTTGCATGGGAGTGTTTTTTGCCGGTGTACCTGATGCCGATGTGTCTCGCATTCTGAACGGCGGTGTTGTTCGGATAACTTTGATCATGCAGCCTGAACTGCGGCTGATTCCCTGCGCAGTGGCTGACAGGTTGCGCAGCTGTGCCTGCAGCTCGTGCAGCAATGCTGCATGCACATGAAGCAAAGTGTTGGCCTCAGCGTGGCGCAGCTCCAGAGAACGCAACCTCCGGGCAAACGACGAGTTTAAACCCAGGCTTTCTTCACTCTGCGACGTAAAACAAGAAGTTTTTCATGAACTAGCTATGGAGGTTTGAGGAAAAGACAGAAACTATCTTTATTAGTATCCAGTGGTACAATATGATTGCTCACAAGCTCAGAAACTGTTCAGACAGAAGGATCAAGGGCTCTGCAGTTAATCTTGTTAGCCTTCAGGGTCAATGAGGACTTAGCTGGTGTCAAGACATAGAGATAAAGACCGGCGGGGGGAGTTTTATCTCGCTAAGGGATCTGGACCTTCATCTTAATTAAACCAAAAAAATGTCCTTCACATCATAAACACAAAAAGTTTCCATGTGGATGAGCTTCTATTTTCGCACACACACAAACGTGTTAAGTCAAGCAGCTGCATCATCATCTCTGAGCACACAGACAGTAAACCAACCTGCATACCTGCATCTCCAGAACCTTGACTCGGTGTCGGTGGTTCCTCAGCTCCTCCTGCAGCTCGGACATTGTCTCCCTCAGCTCCTCTAGCTGTTGCTTTCTGCTCTGGTTCTCATGGACCCAGTGAGACACGTCATCTGTGCAGCGAAACATATCTGGGCAGCGCTTTAGTGACTTTCCCAGCTGAGGCAGCATTGCCATCAGCCGGCACTGACCGTTAGACGTCAGTTGGCTGCTGTACTCACCGCACTCAGAACCGTCAGTGGTTTGAATGGGGGTCTGGTCACTGCCAGCAACACCAGCAGCATCAGGCATCACTGATGGGGCCTCAGGGGGAAGTTCCCGGTGTGTTTCATGAAGGTAGATGGTAGGATACCAGTCCTCATAGGTCTCCTTGTTCATGTTGTGATCTACTTCAGTTTCCATGTTTGAGTCTGATATGTCCTTGCTTGTCTGGATGTTCAAATCTTGCACATCTGCATTTGTTTCTTGAAGGATGTTTGGATGCACTTCCTCATCATGTCCAACATCTGGGCGCTCATCAGAGGATGCATGGTCACCAGAGATGGATTGCAAACACCAGCCAGTCAGGAAGACCACATTCAGTAAAATGGACACGAGCTTCATCCTGAAAATGAAGTGATTCGCTTTCAGTGGTTTTTGACTTCTGTCTACAGCATCTTATAGTCAGTGGATGTCCTTGCACCCAGGTGAAGCTCAGAGTTTGACTTCATCTTAGGGAGGAACAGATGAAGAGTAAAAATAAAGTTTGAATCATACCCACAAGATTTTGACCTTTTCAAAAATATCCCATCAAGGCTGATCCATTCACACAAGAGCTTAAAGAACCCTTCATATCAATGAAATAAAAACAAATCAAATGAGTCAGGTAATTACCAAATAATATCAATATGCTATCTGAGGATTTACCCCAATATCACTGATTTCTACCAAATATCATCAATACATCAGCTGGGTGGTAAATGAAAGAGAAGCTGATTTGCCTTGAACACATCAGCATCCCATCACATTCCCACAACTGAAACTCAACTTTTTATTAACCATACCCACAACTTTCCTCCAAACATCCATCTGATGATTTTATGTTTCTGTACATTGATCATTACGCATATGTCCCCCTATGATGTCATAGAGACATCATAGGGGGGCCCATAACTATCCTCTCATGCACACAAATTCTGAAGAACACAAGTTTTGAAAATCTTGATTTTGGTAGCAAGAAATGTGCCACTGAATGAAACCAGTGTTTGTAGAATCATCAAGTTCTGACATGAACGATGAGCATCTTTCAGCAGAAATCATCAATGAATCAAAGCAATAAAAACTACCAGTATGGCCTTTTAGTGTGAATAACTACTGTGTGAACAATATACCAACCTGGTTCTTGTGTCAAAGCGATGAATTCACCTCAGCAGCAGGGTTACGGTCGGCCAGGAGACTGTGTGTGTGTGTGTGTATGTGTCTGTGTGTGAGTGTGTGTGTGTGTGTGTTTTTCAGCACTCAGTATGACATCTTATTCCAATAATCCTCTTATGGATTGATAGCCATTGGTCTAGAAGGTAACAGATTACACATAATAGGATTATCGTAAAGTTACAGAAACTTACATAACCCAGCAAATCAAAGGGACAGAATGAAGAGCAATGTGGAACCGAAGGAAAACAAAGTTATTGGAAACAATGTTCTCATGATTCAGGAGCTGTTAACTTGCTAAACTTCAGCCATGAATTTACCAGGGGTGCCAGAGAGACAGTTTTCATGGAGGGGAAAGATATGCACTATGAGGGCCAGTTAAACTATGGCAGTTAATGATATACTGATATACGCACCACACTGATATGCACATTGATGGCTTTGCCCCCCCACTGCGTCTTGACCAGGATAGGATCCTTTCACCCTTTTTAACTCCCCAGAGAATTTCCACAGCTGTTCCTCATCTGGGTTTACATGCACCCCAGAGCCAACGTTACCACAGCTACTGAGCACATTACCAAGTTACCCGATTCTTTTATTGGAAGCCCAAGAACAAACCAGAGAATTCTGCATGTTCCAACAGAAGCATTTAATTTATGGTCATGGGCAAAGTTATGCAGCACTGAATTCAAAGTCACGAAGTTGTCTTGCGAGAACCCCACCAGATTGAGCCCCGAATACAGGAAATCATTCATATTTATCTTCTTGGGCTGAGCCTGCCCCGCACAGAGTTTGGACTTGTACACGACTGAATTTAATTGTTCGTGACGTGGACAGGCCAACCACTATCCACATGCTAACCTTCAAGTGAGATAAACTAAAGTGTTGGTGAGTGTTGTTTGATAGACGCGTATCTGATGCAGCAGACCTGTCTGACTAAACAGGAATCTCAAGCTGGCTATTCTATCTTCGAGGTCACAAGCAGGAACATACTGACAGTACAATATGACATGAGTAGAAAAGTACAAACTAAAGCCTTTGGTTCAGCGGAAAAATACAGTGGAAGCTACTCAAAATGAAGCCAATTCTAACAACCAGAAGTTTAAACAGAGTGGAACAGTTATCGCTGGGCTCCCCTAAATTTATCCTGGGTGACTTAACCACTGCTTTCTGGACAGGTCTCAAGGGTTTTCAGCAGTATGTCACATGTACCACTCACATGGGAAAGATGCTAGATAAAGGCTATGGTTCAGAGCACTCTGCCTCCCTGCTCTTGACCAACACACCACCCTTCTTGCACCAGCTTACACATCGATCACTGAGAGGGCTAAGAGGGTTATTAAAACCATCAAACAATGGGCAGTAGAACATATCCAAACCTTACAAGGATGCTTCAGATCCCCAGAATGTGATGACCTTCTTTCCACGTCTAACAACATCAATGAGCAGGTGGACATAGTATCATCATACATCCCCTTCTACAACATCATCTGTCACCATCTTCCCCAACAATAAAACCTGGATGACCAAAGAGCTTAAGGTAATCTTAAAACGGGAGAGGAGGATCTTCATCACTGGTTCTGAACTGGAAGAAAAGAAGGTCAATAGAGAAGTTAAACAGGCCATTTAAACTGCCAAGCTGAAGAACAAAAACGAAGTGGAGCAAAAACTTACTGAGGGCAACCTCCACTCATTAGCAGGGCCTCCAAAATATGGTCTCTATGAACACTGCTGATACCAACCAGAGAAGCATTCAGGTGATGGGCAGCAGCACCACATCTCTACCTGATGACCTTTACTCCTTTTACACCAGGTTTGAGTCAGACAGCACCACTCAGCTTGAGGAGATAAGATGCAGACTTAAACTTGGCAACCCTGCATTTACCTTCAGCACACAGGAAGTGATGAGAACCCTCATGAGTACCAGAGAGAGCAGCTCACCTGGCCCAGACAACATCAGTGATCGCATCCCCAGACAGTGTGCTTAGCAGCTAGGGGGTAACAGTATTATATTAGACAGTATTCACAAATAAATCCAAACAAACATAAGATACTGATGAGTTTATCAGTACTCTATATAGCAGGCATAACCAAATGGTGGCCCATGGGCCGGGTCCGGCAGCATAAAAAAACCATTCAGGGACGGGACTATTGTGAGCAATAAGACAATGTAGCTGACAGTGTATTGAGCGGAGTAGGGATTTTATTTTCAAAAAAAAGAGGGTAGTGCTGGATTTCCACGAAAAACGGAGCATGCGCTGATTAACTACGTTAAATGACAGCCTTCTCTATCATCCTTCACGATGCAGATATAAATAAACCTGCTGTTACTGTACCTGAGTGGCTCCAAGAGGTTCATTCGGGCCAGAAGGCATCTTCACATAGGTCATATGTCTGATAAGTTCTCCCGTTCTTGATATGATTGAGGTACTCCATCATGTTTTAATGGAACGACCCGTTTGCCCGATGTAGAAACGTTGGCTGTTTTGGCACTGCATAGCATAGATTGCATTGATTGTATGTGGTGGAATTTT
>CAAKHG010001659.1:1362-14386 GCA_901007715.1 Dactylopterus volitans
CGCTGAATCAGCAGCTCCCATGCAGGGGGCCTGGTCTCCATGTGCCGTTTGATAGGTTTCAGGGTTTCGCAGCCTCATTTGCTAGTCCTTCACAACATATAATGCAGAATCACATGTCATGATAAATTCACATTTTGAGTAGGATCGCTGATATTGTCCTTCGAATGCAGCTTTCTTCTTAGGCTCTTCCTCTGCCTCTCCACTGTGCCTTTTCCCCATTGCAAAGAAGCTCTTTAAAGACGGTTGTTTTCACTTATCTTCGCTAGCTTGTGGGCTTAATTTTTTTGCGCAATGCATCACGTGACCAAGGCGAGCATCTTCACGTGTGTCAAGAGGCACAGACAGATGATTCAAGATAAAATGTCTTTCAGACTCCGATAATCAGTTCATTCTTTCTCCCCAACCTCCTAGATTGTTCTGTGGACTCTCACACCCCACCCACCTCTCCACAGATGATGAGTGAAGTTTCATGAACTATTCCCGAATTCAATTTTTTTTTAGGATTTTAGACCTGTCAAGGATCCGGGGACATGCTGGATATGGCATCAGGTCAGGATGGAGACAAAGATTCTTGGTAGCATGTTTTTAAATGTGTTTATTGATCGATGGAGCAACAACAGAGATGCTGAGACACTAAAAAAAAAACAAAAAACAAAACAAAAGCTATGAAAAAGAAGACACACATAGACACAAAATGTATCTTTAAAGCGCCTCCCCAAACACAATGACATGAATGGACAGATCGAGTGACACTTTGCCAAGCCCCGCCTACCTCAGCTACTGTTGCCACACCTTTGCCACAGGTCTGCACACGTGACTGCAGCTTCTGGCGTCCCAAGCAAAAAAAACGCGACATCTTCACCAGATCATCTATGTTAAAGCAAAAAATATTGTTTTTGTACTGCGTGAGTGAAAAAGCTATTTATTCAAAAGGAAAGATGCAAATCTAGACTCATTCCCTCCTCTAACGTGAACCTGTGTGGCTGCTTAGCTCATCTACTTGGATAACACATGCTTCCTTGTTCCTATTCTGAAACAGCATGTTTTACCGTTTGTGTTTCTAAAGGTTTTTAGGGTGCAGAGGATGTAAAGTTTGGGTGATTTTGTTGGATTTGGTTGAGTTTAAACAAAAAAAATTGAAAAGCAGACCAGAGGCGCTAACACTAGGCTGCCTTCTGCTAGCACGCAGCCTCTGTACCCTCTGCATGTGCTCATCACATTATGCTTTTAAGGAAAAAAAAAAAACTAATGCAACCCAGTTTTAAAGACATGCTTCGACTATTTAAGACTTTACAACACTATAACACAGTTACTGCTGTAGCATTGAAGCTAGTTAGCGGACATGCTAACAATTGCAGCGTACAGTACATGGGAGCAAATCAAGAAGTTTAACTGAATGAACACTAAGATCTTCCTACACTGTGATTGGAGCGTTGCAGTTTAGGGGAGGGGTTTAGCAACTTGTCAATTCTGACAGTGACCCCTCAACATGGGTGTGTGCCGGGATGTCACACACATCAGCGAATGCAAACCAAACGGTCGGACGAAAAGACGATTGGAAAGTCACGCGATCTTTAAGCAGGGATCATCCACCATACAACCGTTGGTTTTTCAGAGCATCTCAGTGAGATATTTCCAAGAAAAATAGGCCAAGGAAACAGCTCGACCCCGCTGACCTTCCAAAAGTTCCGTTCGGCTGCTTCATTGTGCTGTGCTAATAACCACCACAAGAATAAATGGCCCTTAACCTAAGAGGGGCCATTAGGCAGTGCACTGCAAGGGCTTTAGGTTAAATGAAATTGTATTCCTTCGGCTCCCGTTGTAATCACTCAAGATTTGAGCAAATGACAGCAGGAGTTGGAGGAGGAGGGTTGACAAAAATAGCACCATGGCGCCAGTGTGGGTCAGCTTAGCACCAAACGTTTGAGCCTGGCAGTCGCTGAAGCTGCCGGGCCCACAGGGTCCGTCCATGCAGACTCCAGTTGTGAGGCTGACATGCTCGCAAAAACACACACACACACACACACACACACATTCTCAGCAAGCATCCATCAAGATGCAGACAAGAGATCCACTTATTGAAGGTTCACACACACATTCACCCTGGCAGGCAAAGCAACATGGGGACTGTGTGAACTCCAGCACTCTGCTCCGCGCACTCACACATGTTCGGTAGAAGAAAAGCAAAGCTATTGACTGACTTCTTAACACCTAACTGCTTGTGTCACTGCAACAAGACTGGCAGCGCACACGCACACGCACCTCAAGTGAAAAAACAACACATACACTATTTACAGAGCGAACAGGCTGAGAATGAAAAAGCACCAATCTAAACATAGCTGAGCATTAAATGCCTTTGTCTCGAAGTAGAGAGGCAATTTCGCCACTGAACAGCCCTGTGATGAGAACCAATGAAGAGTGTAATTTTATCACACAAGCACCCACACACACACACACACACACACACACACACACACACACACACACACACACACACACACACACCCAGACAAAGATCGACCACAGTCAGTAAACCGGTTAGACCGGGCTGTCTTTGTAGTCAGCAACTGTATGTCTCATGTGTTCCAGCAAAGCTCGGATAAACAGCGGCGGCTCGCTGGCGACGCGCTGGCGACTCCTGGTTCACATTTAATTTGCAATAAATTCCAGCACTGCGCCGCAGATCGCACATCTCCAACCCTGATTTTTATCACGCCACCCAAAAACATAGCAGCTCTCGACAACAGCGGCCTAATGGGCTCTTTTCTCTGGATTAAAGGTACTTTCATTTTTTCAGTTGACGTGTTTGCTTATTTGAGTTGCTTCCTCGGCAACGTCGGTTCCAGCCAAGCTTGAAACTGCCAAATTCAACCTTATAATCTCATGTTCCCCTTAAAATGAAGTGAACGTTTGTTTATTTTGATCCATTAACTTGGTTTATGCTCAGGTAACATGGAAAACTTAACAGCCCCAGCTTCAGTTTTTTGCATTCTACCATACATAGCAAATGCCAAACCTGATGGAAAACATGGTGAACACAATACCTGCTACACATAAGCATTTTTTGTAGTTATTGTGAAAATATAAGCATGAAGATATTAGCATTTAGCTACAAATAAACCTTAATGTGTTAAGGTGCAGCCTGGGGCTGCTACCATGGTTAGCAAAAAATTGAGAAATAAAATGTTTTTTTTCAACAAATTCCTGCGTGGTGTGATTTCATTAAAAATCCTTTATGACTGTGGATAAAAACCTTCGAGCATCTTCATTATGTAGACTGCTCCTACTGCCAGCACTTTGAGTGCATTCAGGATGCTGCACTTTGAAGTCATGCACATCACGAGCGTGAAATTGCAGCAACAAAGTACCACACCGCTCCAGGGTGCACATGTGCACATACAGGAATACACATGCTAAATGCGCAAAAAAGCAAGGAGCCGTTGTTGAACACACACACTTTACAAGGTGTAAAAAAAAAAAGAAAAAAAAAGATGAGCGGAGAGTTTGAAGGCAGCTCTTCATCATATATTGATCCATTTATTCATTCTGTCAGGACACGTTGCTCTGTTATCCCAAAATCTTACACAAAGAAGTCACTGTGAGATGTCCAACATTTGCTTTGACCAGAAAAGAGGAAAGAAAGAAAAAGCCAATATGTGATCATGAAAACAGACGCACGTTGAGAAGCCGCTCGCCACAACGGCGAGATCGCCGGAAGGTTGGTGTGTTCGAGGCCAATTTTTGCCAATCACCCAGCATGTCTTTCTGAAATGTACCTCTCCAATCTTTTTTATAGTGTTTTTTTTTTCCTTGAGATTATTTGTACCTGGAGGTAGGGGGCCGGGGGAGGTGGGAGTGGGGTATACTGCAAACATATAAAAAAAAAATGCAAATAGTATTTCAAGAGAAAACTTCCTCCGCAAGCTTTGGAGGGGTCTAAAGCCACGTTGAGCAGAACCGGTTGGGCGTATATGCTTGCTATGCGTGCATGCAGGCCGACACAGGCACTGGTCTTGACTTGGTGTCGCATTTTCTTGGTCGTCAGTCAGAGGACGAGCATTCTGGGTTCTGTGAGCTCAAAAAAGGCAGCAAACAGGATGAAAAATTGTTTTTTTTTTTTTTAAAATGACTCTCCTTTCACAAATACCATACAGAAAGACCGTTTTGGATGCACATTTAAACTCTTCGTCAAAACTCATGGAATATGGGCCAAGGACAGAAAAATAACAACCAGCAAATCCAATAACAAGACACTTATCCAGACTTCCGTCACAGAAAAATGATAAAAGTAAGTTTGACAGTAACAAATATTAACACACACAAAAAATAGTGGCTTTACTCCAGAACCTTCCTACATACAATATGATACTCGCGATACAGGCTGATCCTACTGTGGACTGTCCAGAATCGCTCAGCAAGCCAGTGCCGAGCATTCTGGGTAATGTAATAAAATCCAGAAACACCAATCACAAGAAGCTTTCAATTGAACTTCTTTTACAAACAACCAAGAGTGGCATACAAATTTATAAAAACAAAAACAAACCAAAGCAAACAAACACCAGGTAGAGCAAAACCAAGCACAAATATGATCTATAATTAAGGCGAGTTAAAATATTGCAGAATAATTTGGCCCCTGTGTCTCAAGAAGACTGCCACAACAGTCAGAAGTCCCCGACTCTTGATCGCTTGTGAGGATCCAGAGAAGGGAAGAAAAGATGAACTGAAAATAAAAACCTTAGAAAAAACAAAAAAAAACAAAAACAAAATCTGATCCTCTTTGGAGAGATTCTATTTGGTTTAGTTTGGTCTCTTCCTCAAGTGTGTGTGTTAAAGGGAACAGTGAGGACCTTCTTTCTCTAAAGAATTAGCATAATAAAAAGAAACAAACAAAGTTAAATAAAAAAAAGGGGGAGAATGCAACCAACTCCAGTTTACATGAGATTTTATTTTTCTTCTTTTGAGCGCAGTATGAAGTGGGGGAAGGGGCGCCGAGATCGGAAAATAGAAAATTGTTGTTTAATCAACACCTGATATGACAGATGACAATGTAGTAAGTGCCCTGTGGGAAGAGTGTGTGTCCCCTGAAAATCCTCCCCCTGATTAAGAGCAAAGAAAGACAGAAGAAGGGGCTGGGGGGAGAGGAAGTAAAGTTTCTGAGATACAAAGTGATGTTGACTCTTTTTTTTGTTTTTGTTTGTTTGTTTGTTTTTTTGTTTGTTTTTTTAACGGGACCTAAGGTCATTATAGGCAAAGATCGCCCCATAAACTGTCCCTCTGCCCCCCCCGTTAGTGAAAAAGGCTGGGGTCGGCAGAGTCACCGCGAAGTCCTGGGGTCGAGCCTTATGTGTTCGGGGCCGTGGATGTCCGGTCTGGCTTTGTCTGAACAAGGATATTTTGGTTGCCCAAAATGGAGGAGGTGTGGCTGTGTGTTTGTACTAAAGATGTCCACTGAGTCATTCCGTCCTCCCTGATTGGGAGGGTCGTCAGCCCCACCCTCCCGCGTCTTTCCCCATGTTTCAGACCCATTCCTGCATGGACCGTTTGCAGTACAGTATGTGGCGTGGCGTACCCTTCCTCTTGAACTGCACCACCGTGTAGACCAGCACCAGCAGGCACAGCGCTAGCACGCAGGGGATGACGATGGCGATCGCTTTCACCGTGTTTGCCTCGTTGTCCAGCTCAATCACCACGTCCGAGTTGCCGTCCTCCGCTGGCGGGCGGCCGGGGTCCACAGGCATCAGGTCGCAGCCCATGAAGTCCTTGAGGATGGAGCGTGGGTAGCCCGGCTCCACTCGGAGGAACTGGTTGTTGAACTTCCAGTACTCCTTCCCCTTGTAGAAGTAGGTGAAACCTGGGGTGGAGGAACAGAAGCCCGTGAGTGCGCTCAGGTCCGAAGTCATGCGGAACATCGACGGAGTAGCTCAGCGACGGAAACGCTGCGGCCGTGACGTCACGTGAGATTGACCACACCCCGAAGTTCACACTGGAAGGCCCCTGCAGCAAGGTGAGAGGTTAAACCACTGGAGGGCAGCAAAAAACCGGGGATATCCTGATCCGTTTCCAACGAATGGAGCCGGCGCCTTTAAAGCTCACCGGTTTTGGCTCAACAAAAACCTACAAAGTTCACCCGATCCCTCGCTTTAAGTCGGCTGTCAGAGAACACAACTTGCAGCAGGACGAGCATGCGGTGTCACACGGGTATTGGCAGGTTGTTTTTTTTTTTTTTTTTTCTCTACTTGCTTTGCAGAGCTGTCCAGTTGTCAAGCACTGCAAATTCCTCCAGTCGGGCAGAATTCAGCGGCCCATCATGCTCTGCTCAGTTAGCCAGCGGCTCCTCTGCTGTAACGTAACCGTCTCTGCCGTCAAGCACGGCGGATTTAGAAAATGAAGGCCTCTCTCTCAAAGCAAAACTTGGCCTCCATCAAGGCCGGGTGACCTCTTCAAGTTGAGGAAAATTAAGTCCCCAGCTACTATTTGAAGATTTGGAGATTTAGTTTATTGGATTGATTTAAGAAAATTAATAAATAAATAAATGCACTTCAAGCGTGGATTGTGCAGTGTGTTGTGTTGGGAAATGGCATCGGATTAGGACAGATACTCGATATTAAATGACCCACATCAAAATTTTTGGGTGGCGAGTGAGATGATGATGATGTAATCCTGCATAAACATTTTTTAGAGGATGTTTAAAAAAAACAAAAAAACAACAAAACTCATTTTGGCTCCTTCATTCTTTTTGTCGAAATTCATGCACTCCGGCTGGGTAACAAATGGCTTGAAATGCAAATAACAATTCTTGATGAACGACTCATGAAACCCTTCACTCGCTGGATTGAGTCCATTTAGCGTGCTGGGAGTCTACTGTGTCTGTTAGTGATTGTGTCTGCCAAACGTTTCGCTTCCACAGTCTGTCAAGTCGGGAGTATTTTCTCTCTGATTGCAGTGAAAGTGACAATAAACTGATAGTATACTTGTACACCTCAGGTAGTACAGTATCACTTTCAGCTGTTGCTGTAGCTGACAGGTCTCTGAAGACTAATTATAACTGGCCATGAAGGAGAAAACACACCCCACAGCGAAACATCACACAACAAATGTGAAATGTCAAATGCCCAGGCACAAGCTGCTGCACTGATCAGTGTTTTTTTTTTTTTTCCCCCGTCGCACGAGCAACTGGTGCCACAAAAGAGAAAGTCAGCGCGTGAGTCAGCCTTTATTCCCTCCCCTCCAGGAGAAGTGAGGGTCATTTCGACTGGTGACGCTTGTCCCACTGTGTTTGATTGTGAGAAGAGCAACGCAATGGTGGAAGGAGCAAAGACAGGAAGGAGGTTTTTCGTTCCCGTCAAGTGATTCCACAGCTTTGTGTCTGCATAGATGGGGAAAAAAAAGCTGATATGATGACGTCGAATTCGGTGTTGAAAGTGCTGAAAGAGCAGGGGACAGGCTTACTGTGACATGTTTCCCTGTCCCGCAGTAATGTTTTATCAAGTGAAATAAGTCACCATCCCCGAATTGCTTGCTTGGAAAATATATGTAAGTACAGTGTTAGAACCTTATCTCCAGGATGACAGCCTGGCTGACTGTTATTTAAGGAAGGAAATGCTCTAAATTTCCAGTCAGATGATGTGATGATGACAGTAGAGGAGCGCTGGTTAGATTCAGATGCTTCTGGTAAGGAAGTCAAAGCACCCGGTGCTCATGTGTAACTGTGCTCCTTGGTAATTTATAACCAGTATACGTTTTATACATCTGTAAACAAACCAACAGCAAATCTTTTTTTTTTTTTTTTTTTTTGTTTGGCAAATTGCACAGCCAGTTTAAAGGCTATTTTTTTACGTTTATTGGTGTTTTTTGATGCAGCTTTTGGCAGACTGGGGAGCCTTCACAACTGAAGTCTTGAAAACCCATTTACGAGCAACAGAAAACTCCCAGAAATCCTGTAAAAAGTGGTTTGATGTTTTGGGAAACACACTCCTTGGCATTCTTGCTGAGAGCTACGCGAGAAGATTGATGCCGCTTTTATTTCTGGATGTTCGGGCACAAGAAGCGTTCATTTTAGACAAATAATTAGCTTGATGTAAAGACTGGATGAAGGGGATAACAGCGAGCATGTCTCTTTCTTAATCACGCATAGCAGCATCTCTGGGACTCTCCAATTAACACGTTGCAAAAGTCTTTTTTTTTATGGAAAATAAAATGATCTAACTATTCATAGGTACACCAGACAGGGGGCTTACAAGAGATTTAGGCTTGCTGCTTAAGTCGCTGTTACCATTGTTACACTGTTTGAGCAAACACTGATTATATGACGCCATTTTTCAAACAGGAGGGTCGAGCTCATGCTCGCTGCAACATCATGCTAGTGGGACCCGAGCAGAGCAGAAACGCCTCCTCGTGAGGACGGTTTTCCGCTCTTATCGGCATGGTGCGTTGCAGTAAGTCTTCTGGTAGCCATAAATAAAAGAATGAATGGGGAAAAGGACTAAGCGTGTAATCAATAGTTAGTCGGGCGCCGCATTTTATAATTGCGGAGTCAGATTTGACCAACCGCAGACGATGGTGAGGAATTTGGCGAGGTATTAACCCGAAGAATATCTTGCAAAATGTGTCATTAGTGTTGTCTAAAGTTAATTCCCTCTTGGAGACGTTTGTTCACCATGAATGACAGCAGACGTGTATTAACCTCTAAAACTGCAAATTGTTGTTTTTCCATTTTTTATTAGATGTAAAGATTAAATAAACATGATATACCATGTTCATCATCAAGCCTTGGAGGTGCTGGCTGGCTAGATTTTAAGCTTTGGAGTGAGCCAGGCTAGCCCTTTCCCCCAGCTTCCACTCTTTGTGCTAAGCTAATATAGCTGCGACCTTTGCGATGTAAAAATGATGTTGATCATTTCATCGAACTTTCATCAGGACAAAGCAAAACTATCCCTTTAATCTCTAAATCTCTCATTTTAGGTTCCGCCGAGTTTTGTGATTGGCTGGCGGAACATAACCGCGCTTGAGATTTTGGAGGTAGGTGATTTTCTTCACTGGCAGCCGCTTCTGTCAAACTATTCTCTCACATTTGAAACAAATGATGCAAAAAATGGAAAGCTCCAGATAACCTGACAGAGCACGAACGCAGATAACGGAGCATGAATGTTAAGAGGTGAGACAGGCCGAGAGGTTGCGGGTTAGAGTCGACGTTGCCCCGGGGCCCCGACTCGGAAACGTGTCGCCTCGCACACAGGGTCAACCAACAGCAGCGCGCTCAATTATGCCGGGTTATCTGGGTCAATGTTACGAGCGTGCCACTTGACACGGACGTCGGCTCGCCAAATAAATGCAGGTCAGCACACAAAGAAGAGGAAATGCATGCAGGCATCCATCATCCCCTCAGATATCAATCCACCCTTCATGCTTCGGTTGATGCCCGCTCCACCGGGCCTCACCGGCAGACAGACCCTGCCATGGATCTGGCATCTGAGCCACGGAACAGATGGCCTGAGCATCCAGCACCACCTGCCCTGCTTTTTCCAACCCGCATGCTGCTAAAAGCTGGCCCAAACTCACCTGGCATGATGCGTCCAATGGAAAGATGTTTTCTACCCTTCACAATATCTGACAGGCTCTTTGAATTTTATAAATCCCGCCTCCACAGCCTTGGCGAGAGCCAAGTGGTTTCAACCGGAATATGTACCCAGCGGTGGTCTTGTCCTTTCTGCTTTCCACAATCCTGCTCCAACTGGGTCTTATGGCACACAGAGCTGGAAGCACTGATTGTGGATTATTTGTTTAGTGAAAATAGTAAATAAATAGAAATAAACTATACAAAGCTCTTCTGGAAAGGATGACCTCTTTTCATAGTCCATTTGTAGTATACAAATGCTTTCTATCGGTGCACTTCCCCTGATATTGCATGTATGGAAGCGTGCCACGTGCCATGACACAGACTAATAACTGGGGCAGTTTTCAATCAATGCTACCCTGGTTTACCTCCATCACAATGTGCGCCAGTGGCCAGCTGAAATCAATGCTGCCTGGCAAATGAAATATGCTGTTATTGCCAAATCACAGTATTGTGCAGGACAAATCTTACCATTGGCTTTATCGACGAAGGCCCCCTGTGGCGATTCAGGCACACCTCTCCACACGGTGATGGTTTTGGGATAGCCAGGGTCCATGGTTCTCATTTCCTCGTTGTAGCGCCAGTACCTGAACAGGAGCATCATGAGTCACGGGATGACAAGGCAGGTAGCGTGCCGTTATGAATTCAGGGGTAAATATTTTTGTGCATTTCATACTGCGCTTCAGATTAAGTGACTTCCTTTTCAGTTTTGACAGCAGTAGAGGACAGATATTTGTCAAGTCAGTTGTGAATAGAAACCAATATTACATCATGACAAACACTGCGTAACAAAAATAGTATTGGTTTCTAATTGTTTTTTTTTTCTATCTGGAACTGCTCGTCAACTCTGTAATGAGCTCTATCAATAAAAAGTGCCGGGTTGTCAGTTTCACAAAATCTCATTATTCAGGCTTCTGCCGATCCTGGGAGACACTGGTACTCCTGTTTGTGTATAATTGAGGGTTGCTGAGTTCTCTAACTAATATGGATTTGTTATGTATTGCTAAATATTCACCCTTTATTTGTAAATGATCTGTATTTTTTTTGTTTTTATTGCAATATTGACATTCTTCTGTGGCCCATCTATTACACCATTTAGTGCTAAAACCCCTTTCACATTGGGAAATATAGAAGAGTGACACATTTAAAGATGAAACACACCTATTTTACACATAGTTTACTCATCATCAGTCACTTTGTGCAAGAACTGAGGGAACTGTGATCAACCATTTCCACAGTTTTTGTCACCCCCCCCTTTTATTTGTCATCATTTTTGTCAAGGTTGACTGATATTGTCAACATCGTCACTGACTTAGCGCTGCTCAGGATGTGGTTTAAACTAACAGCAAATAATTGCCCTTTTGAGGACAGAAATGTGGTGTAATGCTGAACTGCAGAAACACTTTAACGAGTGGGCTGTCATAAGACTTGTTTGTCGACTGATTAGAAATGATGTAATATGGAATGTAATCATTATTTAACTTCCTCCTACATGCGCACCTACCTGTCCCCTTTAAAGAAGTAGGTCTTGGCCACATCCTCCCACCACACAGCGGTCTCGATGCTCTGAGCCGGCATGCCGTGGCCGAACTGGGTGATGTCCTTAGGGTATCCAGACTGCATCACTGTGTCCTTAAACACCCAGAACTGCTTTCCTGCACATCAAGAATGAAGGGAAGAGGAAATTAAAGAACGGAGGATAAGTAATAGCAGGGATTACCCTTCAGGTGCAGCACAGTCGATGGATACTAGCCTCGTGATAAATACCAGGTAATAACCTGCTGCCTATGTTGATGTTGCTGTTTCGCCAATTTAAAATAGGACACACATACACATGTTGAAAAGTTCTTGCTGCCTTTGCTTTGAGGTGCTCTGGAAACCTGCTGGAAAACTGAACTAGCAGCTGTACAGATGTGATTAAAATAAGAAGCAGCACAGGTGTCAATTTTAGAACCGTAATAATAACAACATTTACATGCACTTAAGTCACCAGGATACAGCCGACTTCCTCCATTAAGCTGACTTCTTAACTGTCATGCGGAGAGAAACCTGGTTCCTGTAATTGGGGTGGAGGATTAGAGGAAGCTGATTTCCCCAGGTAGATTTCTCCTGGAGAATGTAGATTTCTTTGCAATGCATGCAAGTAACAGGATTTCTAATGCTTTTCACAAGTATGCATCTGTACAACAAGAAGCTGCATCACAGTGCGGCGAGAGGAGAGATTACAAACAGACAGGGAACATAAATTAGCAGGTAGAAGTCTAAATACGTTTCTACCACGAAACATTCAAGTATTTGTTGAATTCACAGAATTTTGCGCCGTGAGGAAAAGCTCGACTCTGCACGCCCCTCCGTCTGCTCCACACAAACATCCTAGAAAGAGTCAAAGAGCAACATCTTCTATCACTAACGTGGTGAATAAGTCAATAAGGGTAGTCAATCTCCTCGAGTGCATGCGAAATAAATATGTGCCCTGGTCATGTGAGTGACCGTTAATGGAAAAACACCTAATATGTTTTCTTTCTTTGTTCCTCTTCTCCACGTCTACAGCGAACCTTCCTTCTTCCTGAGGAGTAATTAGGTTAAACAGAATGCTGCTGACACAGTGTGACCCCAGGAAGTGCTTTTCTTCGTCCCTGGTGAGGGTGTAAGGTGGAGCAGGAGGAAGTTGGAGTGGGGGTGGTGGGGAAGTGTGTGGGAGAAGTGTATTAGGGAGGGGGAAAATAGGAAAAAGGTGGAATGACGAAGGTAGAGAGAAAAACACATTGAATATTTCGGCTGATGTGTGATGACCCAGGTCATGCATTTTAATTCCATCATCCCTCAGACTATTTCATTTGACTAACCAATGTAATGAGGCCTGTGGTGGTAAATATTCAACATTTCGAGCGCAAGGGGAATGAACATTCATCACAAAGACAATGAACAAGATCGCATCTGTGAATTAAAAAATGCTTTTTACGCTGTTTTTCAATGATGTCTGAACTTATAAGAATAAACCAGGCAACATGAGGAAGGCAGATCAAGGGGAGCGTGTCTGTGTGGATGTTCTAAAGATGCTGGGAACTAGCGGTATAGAACATTTGAGAAAACTGGTGTGTGCAGCATTTTTATCTAAATTACATTAGCATTAAAGCTGCATTGTTGGGGCGAGGTGATGGAAATGGGGAAGGAACAGTAGGACAGGGTGTTGGCGGCGTGTAACTGGAAGAGAAACCTCATTTTGGAGAGGAAATTCATTTAACCTCTTCCAGTACCCCAGTCATTCTGTGTCACTTCCTCTGGCCCTGACACACACACAAACACACCACACCCTGAGATTAAAAGGGCCACCCACCCCAAAAGAGAATAAGTTTAATTTGATTCACAAAAAAAAAAAAGGAAAAAAAAAAAAAGGGGAGAAAAAAAAAA